>JAQISU010000144.1:1420000-1532500 GCA_029339505.1 Unio delphinus
GTATTATTACGTAGCAAATGAGGACCTCCTGAAAATAAAGCAAAAGGAACTCCTGAAAACACTACAAATGAGGACATCATGATAATGCGAAAATGAGGACACTCTGACAAGAAATTAATAGAGGACATCATGACAAGAAATCAAACGAGGACATCATGACAACAAAACAAATGAGGATATCCTGATAATGCAAAAATGAGGACATCCTGATAACAAAACAAAATGAAGAACTCATAAAAATAAAGCAAAATCTTGACCTCCTGAAAAAAAAAATGAGGACTGCCTGAAAAGTTAACAAGTACAATATGTTTAATGATTATGTATTAGTTTAAGGAACAAAAATGCAACAATCAAAGGTTGCATTTTCTGAAATATTTCTGTCGTATCTCTAATATTCTAAAATTACTACAAACATCACACTCCATTACCCTCATGTGTCAACTATATTTACCATCACTTAATCATCAAATTCCCTATGTAATTTAACTTCAAAACAATGACAATAACTACACTGTGCATCTTTCAGACCTATCAGTGAGACTTAATTTTAACGGTCTAAACAAAGGTTTTATCGATAGCAAAATAATCTTGATTTCTTGATGAAAGAAAGGAAGAAGAAAAATAACTATTATTACGGTATGCATGATTCATTGACAGAAGCAATTCAGGTTTGCCGGGAGCCCCGAGTGGTCGAGTGGTCTAAAGCGTTCTTCATTCTGGGTCACTGTCATCTCACCTCTGTCTGCGTGAGTTCAAGTCCAAGATTCGGTTAATGTAGTTATGTGAGAAAGCTTGCCAGTAGCTTCTCTTTGGTCGGTGGTTCTTTCCAGCGGTTTTCCCAGGTTCTTCCTCCACCAATAATACTCGCCACCATGTATAGCCTATCATGTACTGAAAAATGGCGATAAACCCTACATCACTATCAGGTTTGCCAGGATTTAATTGTCTATCCTTCATTGACTGGGCAATCAATATGGATAAAATTAATCCATATTTTCAAATGTGATACACATACCAGAACTACTTAGGTATTTACACTGATGTCAACACATCTATTTTCCATGAGGCACAAATCAAAATGTTTGAATTCCAATAACAGTGAATTGTAAGAGTAAAAGGGAATCACATGGTATGTATTGATGCAGTGATTTTGTTTTTCAGGTCATTTGACCAAATATTTCCCAACGCAATAGTACAGATAATACCAACACTAGTAGTACCGCTCTGGTGGCTTAGTGGTTAGAGCATCCATCGCTTGAGCAGGAGGTCGTGGGTTTGATCCCCGGTTGAGTCATACTAAAGACTTACAAAAAATGGTACTATAAACTGCCTCAATGCAGACATAGTAGTGATATGACTGAAAAAATTGTTAAAGCTACGTTAAAAATCCTAATCAAACAAACAGACACTAGTAACTGTATGGTGGTTGCCTCACCTTAGCAACATGTTCTGTGGCTCTGTTAAATCCAGACAATGTGGTCCATGTAAACTCTCTGTCTGTAAACTGTGGAACTTCCTGAAGTGTGTTTGCAAACACAGTGCGTACAATCACTGAATAACTGCCATGATAAAATGGTGGACCCACCCTGTAAAGAACTAGAAAAAGAAAATTCCTTGAGCATTTGGTAGACATTGTACTGGAGAATCTGAATGTTGATGATTATAATTCTAAATATTATAGCTTATGCAAATGTTTGGAGTGGAGGTTGAGGGCACCAAGTTTCTTCTCCTGAAAATAGCAAAACAAATATTAGCGCAAACTATTTTTTATTTTTTTATCACCAAAAGATGAGGTATGGACCCCTCTTCCACCATGAATTTTTGAGTATAAGAAGGTCTGGTATCGTTTTCTGAGCTTTAACACCATTTTTCTGCACATGATAGGATACATAAGTGTGACTATAAGGTCAGTAAATATATTCAATGCAATATTTTAATTCATCCACAAATGAAATGCACTATGCATTACGCAAATGTAAAATCTTAAATGCATGTGTCATTTTGATGCAATGATGCTACATGTTAAAATGCAAAGCACTATGTACACATACAATTTTAGATGTAAAGCACTATGTACACATACAATCTTAGATGTAAAGCACTATGTACACATACAATCTTAAATGTAAAGCACTATTTACACATACAATCTTAGATGTAAAGCACTATTTACACATACAATCTTAAATGTAAAGCACTATTTACACATACAATCTTAAATGTAAAGCACTATGTACACATAGAATCTTAGATGTAAAGCACTATTTACACATACAATCTTAGATGTAAAGCACTATGTACACATAGAATCTTAAATGTAAAGCACTGTTTACACATACAATCTTAGATGTAAAGCACTATGTACACATAGAATCTTAAATGTAAAGCACTATTTACACATAGAATCTTAGATGTAAAGCACTATTTACACATAGAATCTTAGATGTAAAGCACTATGTACACATACAATCTTAGATGTAAAGCACTATTTACACATAGAATCTTAGATGTAAAGCACTATTTACACATACAATCTTAAATGTAAAGCACTATTTACACATACAATCTTAAATGTAAAGCACTATTTACACATACAATCTTAGATGTAAAGCACTATTTACACATAGAATCTTAGATGTAAAGCACTATGTACACATACAATCTTAGATGTAAAGCACTATTTACACATACAATCTTAAATGTAAAGCACTATTTACACATACAATCTTAAATGTAAAGCACTATTTACACATACAATCTTAGATGTAAAGCACTATTTACACATACAATCTTAGATGTAAAGCACTATGTACACATAGAATCTTAGATGTAAAGCACTATGTGCACATACAATCTTAGATGTAAAGCACTATGTACACATACAATCTTAGATGTAAAGCACTATTTACACATACAATCTTAAATGTAAAGCACTATTTACACATACAATCTTAAATGTAAAGCACTATTTACACATACAATCTTAGATGTAAAGCACTATTTACACATAAAATCTTAGATGTAAAGCACTATTTACACATAGAATCTTAGATGTAAAGCACTATGTACACATACAATCTTAGATGTAAAGCACTATTTACACATACAATCTTAAATGTAAAGCACTATTTACACATACAATCTTAGATGTAAAGCACTATGTACACATACAATCTTAAATGCAGGTGTCAGGTAGGTTGAAAGCATTAGACACGTAGAAGTTCGCAGCAAATATGGCAAACCTTCTGAAATTCAAAGACCTGTGGAAGGATTATATGGCAATCAATTCAAAATTTTCAATGATTCCACTTTAGAAGTAAAGACAGAGTTATCAAACATATATTAGCCCATTTAATACATGGGGTAAAGCAGAGGGCAATTAGGGTGCCTAATTTTCATATGTACCCAGAAAGTAAATCTAAAATTTTAAAAGTTAACTCTTTGAAATTTTATTCTAAAGGTTCTATTGGGTGAGTACAGGAAAGAAGAAAAAATTGGGAAAAATTTTAAACATAAAAACAAATAATAAACCATAGCTCAATGATACAGGTCATTGTTTACAATTTACTGATCAATCATAAATGTAAAATAAAAACTATGAGGGAAGACACTTTTCAAGTGACCTATTTAAGAATCAATGTTGATATATATAAATACATTTTGCTTGATACTTGAATAGATTGAATAATTTCGTAACAACCATACTAGTTATGATGTGACATCATTTAATAAACTCTTATTTAATGTGTTTTGTTCTTGTCAACCAGTTTTATTTATAATTGGTGAGCAAATTATAGAAAAACTTTTTTTATAAGTAGGTAACCATTCTGGGACCAATATATTTGACCGTCTTGGAGCCCTGACTGATTGAACTGTAATGAAAGCTAAACTTTAACCACAGTATGGGAGTCCAAGTGATCTAAGTGATCAAAGTGCTCATCTTTATTAATCACTGTCATCTCACTTCTCTCCATCTGGATTCGAGTCCCAGACTCATCCAGTGCGAGTATGTGAGAAAGCTTCCAGTAGCTTCTGTGGGTGGGTGTTTCTTACCCAGGTTTTTGTCTGTATTGCTCCTCCACAACTTAAACTGGCCACCATCCTAGCTTATCTTGAGTTGATGAATGGCATTAAACCCAAAACAACAACCTGTAACAGTATAATCAATAGCAGGGTCATCAGACAATGCATTCCATGGAACACATCATATCTGCATTAATAAATCCAGACACAGATATACTCCATCATTCTTTTCTCTACCAAACATTAATCAATGACAATTCCGTAATGATCTAAACCTCGGGTCTCACATTCAAACCACCCTGAGGGCTGCATGAGGGCATTTTCAATTGCCCAATGGCCATACCATCTGTCCAGTGATGCCAATATCTTTGCAGGCCACAGGATACAACTTAGGAGCCACTTGTGGCATGCTGGGTAATTGAGACCATTAATCTATCCTCCCTCATTTGCTGAGAAAAAGTAAGTTTTACGTAATTATTTCTTTAAAATAAAATGTCAATACATTTTATATTATGAAAGTTAGATTATATTCTCCTTATTTTATCTTCATATGTTATTGTTATAAGGTTTAGTGCCATTTTTCAGCACAAGATAGTCTATTATGGAGGCCAGTATTAATGGTGTAGGAAGAATCCGGGGAACCCCCGACCCACAAGTAGATAATGCCTGACTCACGAGTAGCTACCAGCAAACTTTCTCTCATACCCACATTGGCAGAGCCCGAGACCCAAACCCATGCAAATAGGCGAGATAGCAGTAATCCGTAATGGTAAGCGCTTCAGACCACTCTGCCTCCTACCTTCACTTGTAAGACCCTGTGAGACCTTGTCCATCTTGCTTACAATGTAAACATGTTCGATGGACCAGAAAGATCAGCAGAGAGCATATATCAAAATGTTTTCCCCATTTTGTGTGAGTGGGTGGGAACAAATAATTCCATGTGATAAATTTTGCATTAACAATGTTATTCCATTTACTATATGTATCTGGTTGGAACATTGACAATTACACATAAATAACTTTGTAGGTTCTAAATTACTTGGTCAACTCTGAGAGGGCTCTTACATAATGCTACCATGTAAATCTGTGTGCCTCAAAATAAGTAAAATAACCATATGTGAATGTTATCGCCCCTTATTTATTGCTGTAATCAATTAGATTATTTTTTCCAAAATTTGTTTTTACCATCGAGAACACTTGAGCCATGTTCAGGTGAATACACACAGGTAAGACCCATTATAATTCAATGCTGATAATCCAAAGAATAACATTGTGATGAAAGCAGGATCGCTGTAAACAAACAGTTCGACTTCCCCAAAGAAAGTGTGCACTGAAATTTCAATGTCATCAGTTTTAGCTAACTTTTTGCTCATATAATCAGCTAAGGATGTATGTATTTAGGATGTTTAAAAAAGAGGTCACCTTAAATTAAAAAATTAAAATTAAATTAAATTAAATTACATTAAAAAATGGTAGCCATGCTGCCATTGTGTTATAAGCAGAATCAGGTTACAATGAAAAGCGTTAAAATGGGTTTTACCAGTATAATGTTAAGTAAGTTATTTTCACGGTGAATAAAAATGATTATGGTTAAAATCTGATGACATATTTTCAGTCCCTGATGACATGTTTCCAATCCTTGATCACTTGTTTCCAGTGATATACATTAGCTGTAAGATGCCAAACAGTAAGAAGCAGGCAGAATGTCATCCATTTTTGTTAGCATCAACTCAATGTTAGCATTTCTTTACAACATAACTCCAAAATGAGCACTTTAATTAAAACATAAATTTTAATTTTGTTGAGTGAGAATTACTTCAAAAATAATCACACTGATCCGGTGGCCGTGTGGTTAGAGCGTCCACCATGGAAGCGGGAGGTCGTGGGTTCGATCCCCAGCCGAGTCATACCAAAGACATACAAAATGGTACTAACATCTGCCTTGCTTGGTGCTCAACATTAAGAAGTTAGTGTTAAGACTGGTCGGCCTGGTGTCAGGATAATGTGACTGGGTGGGATATCATGCTAAATGTCTGCAGCATGATGCCCCAGTGCTAGACATCATTATAAACTGGTTCACAGCAGAGATCATAGCGATATGAATGAAAAATTCTTAAAGCTATGTTAAAAATCCTAATTAAACAAGCAAAACAAAATCAATTAATCTCACCCCATTAACAGATCAGACATCGCTTGGTATTATCCTGGCATAGTGAAATACCTCTAAGTCAGGGGTCCAAATGTTGTTTTGATATAAAAGGTGATCTTACCTGTATGCTCTCATAGTTCCTTTTAAGTGTTATGGTGAGGTACCAATATTATTTGGGCATAACCGACTTTTGATCCGGAAATCGGATTCCACCGGATAGTATGAACTTCCGATTAATCGGAGTCGGTCAAGGCAGGAATGACCAATTCGGATAATAAAAATAATAAAGTTGAATTTCTATAGCACCGTGTCTAACACTGCGTGTCATTCGATAGTGCGTTAATAAAGTTAAATAAGAAGTCAGAAAAGTTCAATATGGTCAACACAACCACGCTGTGAGACAATCTATTTGAACGGAAGGGTGAAAACCGGAAATGAAGCCGGATATGGTAAAGTACTAAGTAACATGCAAAACACGGCAAAACCAGATACCAGAAACCCGGAAACGGAAGATGAAATTTTTTAGAAAAAAAAATACGGATTTAGCATTTCTGATCAATTGAATCATATCTGGAATCGGAAAAATTTCATACCCAAAATCCAGAATCGGAAATTGGTAGAAAAATGCTAATCGGTTATGCCCTAAATATTATATATAATATTTTAGACATTTTTGATATTACACAGTGTAGTGGATTGTAAATTAGTGGCAGCTATCAAGGCATCAGTGGGAACAGTCCATTCAATGTGTGTGTAATTCAACTTGATGTGACAAATACACTTACTAAAGTCTGCTCCAAATTTGAGGCCTGACTTTGGAACCCAACCCTTGCTCCTGAAATGATGGTAAGCTATGTACTTTGGAACAAATCTTGTCTGTGAATTGGAAAACTTCTGCCACATGGCTGACAGGGTCATAGGTGTCTGGAAAGAGATATAAAATTTTAACTTCAAGGAAATGTAATTATCATGGAAAATGAGTGACCTGTTATTCACAGAATATTGTTGTGCTCTCCTGGATGCATATTAATACAATGTTGCAGTAATTGTCTGAATGACCTATCTGTTGTAGTTAAATTCGATGTAGCACAGTTGTAGTTGTAGAGTTCAATGCCATTTTTCAGCACATGATAGGCTATACATGGCGGCCAGTATTATTGGTGTAGGAAGAACCCGGGAAAACAACCGGAAAAAAAACCTGACCCACAGGAAGCTACTGACAAGCTTTCTCACATAACTACATTAGCCGAATTTTAAACTCGAACCCACACAGTCAGAGGTGAGATGGCAGTGATCCGTAATGGAAAGTGCTTTCGACCATTCAGCCACTCAGGGCCCCCAAGGATGTAGCACAGTAAAACCTGACTTGAATACTGCTATGACAAATGTCTCAAAAGACGAGATTTATGAATACACTCAATTGCTGATAATATCAAGTTTCAACATGTCAACGAAACCACTTGTCTTGATAAACCTTGATATTTTATCAAAAGGGATGTCCTTTCAAGAAAGGTTCTACTGACTTACCAAGATGCATGTACATAAAAAGTTGCATGATTCTACAACAACCAAACATTTGTGGTAGGACATAAGTAACTCAAAATATCCTGAAAATCCTGAGGACAATTTGTGCACGACTGAATAGATATTGATTATGGGCAATGTGGCAGATGCTTTATATGCTTGGGAAATGGACACACATGGCCATACAGAAGTCTCCTGCTACCTTGCAGGTCAGCTTTGATTAGCCAAAGGCAAAAAGAGTAAGAAAATCCGGCAGCTGGACGATCTACTACATCACTTTTGAAGATGGATGGGCTCCACCAGACGATTTTTGCCCAAGACACAATGATAATGCTGGACTAATCTGAAGTTACCATATCGGATCAGTCATCACCCAGGTCAACAAGGACTGTTGTCTACCAGGACAGAGGTGACAAGTGTGCTACTAGTACTATTCATAAATCAGACTTAGCATCACCAGTGCGAGTGCATGTGTGTGTGCATGTGTGTGTGTGCGTGCATGCAGGTAGGTAAGTAGGTACGTAGGTTGGTAGGTACGTAGGTATTTAGGTCTGTCAGAAGTCCTTGTATATGCCAGACTAATTGCAAAATGGGGGCCCCGAGTGGCCGAGTGGTCTAAAGCGCTGTCCGTTACGGACCACTGCCATCTCACCTCTGTCTGCGTGGGTTCGAGTCTAAGATTCGGCTAATGTAGTCAAGTGAGAAAGCTTGCCAGTAGCTTCTCGTGGGTCGGTGGTTCTTTCCGGGGTTTTTCCGGTTTCTTCCTCCACCACTAATACTGGCCGCCATGTATAGCCTATATATTGTGCTGAAAAAATGGCGTTAAACCATAAAAAAAAAAAAAAAAAAAAAAAAAAAAAAATTGCAAAATGCACATGTTGGACATTCATAATAGTAATTAAATGATTTTTCTTATATTTAACCAACTGTAAAATTTAATAATTTCAAATTCTTTATTTGATTAAACTGAGAAGAGCAAACCTTGGCATTTGAAGTGTCAAACTGCCCTGAATTTCTGTCACAACCTTTTATTCCTAAGAAGCCACACAGCGTAAGATACAATAGTGTACTTAATGCGACATTTTGCATGATGGGTCCATAAGACATTTCTCTGTATAGATGCAATGTCAGCTCTTGTCATGAATACAGGATGTAATGAATGTACACATTCTTCAATAGAAAAAAATAGGAACCCGCTTGTTATTTTATTTGTTAAAGTGTCAGACAACACTATTTTAAACACCCATTATTCTGATTAACAAGAACTTATAAGTTGATTTCAAATGCAATCACAATAACCCTGATCTACTAATACACAATGTTCTCAGATAAGGGTCACCGATCACTCTTAACAAACTCCATAGACCCTGTGACATCTAAACTTGGTTTGCGGATTTTGCAAATGGACTCTACCTATAAGCTAGTACATATTATAACAGTCCCTTAGTAAGTGTAGCCAGCTTTTTAAAATTAAATTTTTACAGGAGCTGCTTTTACATTGTTAGCATGGTCAAAAATGTGTATGAAAGGATATGCATATGTGTGTATACACATATCAGATTCTATAGATGTGTCTATATATATACATTGATAAGTGTTGCATGTGTGTATGAATGGATGTGTGTATGTGTATATAAATGAATATGTCATTAGATGTGTCTATGTATAAATTTGATGAGTGGTATACGTGTGTGTCAGTGTGATTTGGACTTTTTAAGTAGCTTTTAACAAATTCAGTCATATCACTTTGATGTCTGCAGTGTGGCAGTATATAGTGATGTCTAGCAATGAGGCATCATGCTGTAGACATGTAGCATGATGTCCCACCCAGTCACATTATCCTGACACCAGTCCAACAAGTCCTAACACTAACCTCTTAATGCTGAGTGCCAAGCGAGGCAGCTATTAGTACCATTTTTTAAGTTTTTGGTAAGATTTGACCAGGAATAGAACCCACAACCTCACACATCCGAGGCAGACTCTCTAGCCACTAGGCCACCTGAGCGGTTTGTATGTGTGTAGGAATAGATGTTTTTATGTATGTGTGTATACATATGTCTATAGATGTGTCTATGTATAAACTGATCAATGATGTGTGTATGAATGGAATTATGTTTGTGTGTATAAATGAATATGTCTATATGTGTATAATTATGTATACATAATTCATCCGTCTATAAATAGATGTGTAAACATTGGTGTGGTATTGTTAATTCTATAGCGTTTAACACCATTTTACAGCACAAGATAAGCTATACATGGCGGCCAGTAAAAATGGTGGAGGATGAACCCGGAAAACACGTGGAAAAAACCGAGCCATGAGATGCTTCTGGCAAGCCCTCTCACGTACTTACATTGGCCATGACCAAAACTCAAACCAGACAGAGGTGAGACAGCAGTGATCTGTAACAGTGAGCACTTTAGACCACTCAGTCACTTGGAGCATCTTACACTGGTGTCTGGCATGTTTATTTACGTTGGCATGTATGGATGTGTGCATTAAAGAATGTCTATGGATTTGTTGATGTATAAATTAATGTGTGTATGGGTGTGTGTGTGTGTGTGTGTGTGTAAATGGATGTGCTTATGCCTGTGTTTGCATGTCCATGTAACATGTATAAATGGACATGTGTACATGTGTACATCAATGTGTGTATGACTGAATGTCTAAGGATGTGTCTATGTATTTATAAACTGATGTGTGTTATATATATATATGTATAGTTGGATGTGTGTATGCATGTGTGTATAGATGGATGTGTGTATGCATGTGTGTATAGATGGATGTGTGTATGCATGTGTGTATAGATGGATGTGTGTATAGATTGATGTATGTATGTGTGTATAGATGGATGTGTGTATGCATGTGTGCATAGATGGATGTGTGTATAGATTGATGTGTGTCTGCATGTGTGTATAGATGGATGTGTGTATGCATGTGTGTATAGATGGATGTGTGTATGCATGTGTGTATAGATGGATGTGTGATTGCATGTGTGTATAGATGGATGTGTGTATGCATGATAATTCACTAGCAAATGTTAATACTTTGGTAAAAACAAATTACGATTATTGTACAAATGCAAATCATTAGCATAAAGTTTTAAGACAGTAGTTATGAGAGAGAGAGAGAGAGAGAGAGAGAGAGAGAGAGAGAGAGAGAGAGAGAGAAGTGATTATTGTACCTTGTCTTGGTCAAGGACCACCAAACAACCAAGGCCAAAGGACAAAAAAAATGCCTGCAAATACCAACAATAAAAAGCATTATTTATAGATGCATAACGTTCAATTATCACACTGGCACAGTCCTGGTAGATATATATACCAAATAGATATATATACCAAATATATATATATATATATATATATATATATATATATAACTGATAGCAATTAAGCTAAGATATTGTTTCTTTTCAATATTTGTTTTACAATATGAAATAAAAACAAAATTTAATTTCAACTAAACCATGTGGCAGTTCAATAAATGGGACACAAGGAAAGTTGATGGATGTAAAATTTAGTTGCTTGCTATAAGTAACTGCATAACTGAAGTTTTCTTGGTGGTCCATTTTTTTTATTAACAACTTTCAAATCTATGCAATCTGGGAATCTTGTAAGATTTTATAACTTTCAAATCTATGCAATATGGGAATATTGTAAGATTTTATAACTTTCAGTTCTGGGCAACAATCTTGGAATCCTGTAAGATTGCTTGACACACAAAGGAAAGCAAATGTAGGATCAAACCTGAGTCACAGATTAACTTTAGAACTTTCCACTGCAAACTTGAGCCTGTCTGAAAATTGATATTTCAACTGTTGAACATAGATGAGGATAATAGTGGTTAAATAATGACTTCCATGTGTGAGAATTAAGATGTTGGCTATAATCCATAAAAAACAGGAAAAATTCAACAATTTTGTATTGGTTGAAGATCATAGATATCTTTTCTCAAACATGCTGAGAAGACTGTATATTTGGTGAAAGCATCTGATTTAGTCTTAAATAATTATTGAGATCGGTGTGGGTTAAAAAAAAAAAGGTCTTTGTGGCCGCTTTATGACAGGTCAGAAAGTAGCTAATGATTTCCCCAGGTCTTGTAAATATTTCTATATACATTTTATCCTTTCTTTTAAAGGAGTTTTTTTTGCAACTATTAGAATTGTATAAACATTTTTTTGGACTATATCATTGGAGAAACACATTGCAACTGTGTCATTTTATCCTATCTCTCCCAGCGTTAACAGTGCAGTATGATACAGTAAGATACATGAAGGCAACGATCATAACATTATACAGTGAGCATTCAGTTTCCAGAAGATTACATTCCTAGATCTAAATCCTGAATAGCTACTCCACAGCGGCAGACACAGCTGGGTAAATTATGCATAACAAAAATCAAAATTTTAATTCAGAAATCTGAGACCCAAAATGGTACTATACCTTTGCACGTCTAATAGTAGTAACCCTGCTTATTGCCATAACTAATAGTAGTAACCCTGCTTATTGCCATAACTAATAGTAGTAACCCTGCTTATTGCCATAACTAATAGTAGTAACCCTACTTATTGCCATAACTAATAGTAGTAACCCTGCTTATTGCCATAACTAATAGTAGTAACCCTGCTTATTGCCATAACTAATAGTAGTAACCCTGCTTATTGCCATATCTAATGCCAATGTTGTTAAGAGCACTAGCCAATACCAGTGAAGACTGTTTTGTGTTTACAGCATTAGTACATAATTTGTAAAGTGATGATGGCTGAATATCAAGGTCAAAACATCCAACTTCAAATGTTTTGAAGAAAAGCTGCTCAGTTTCAAAGCCAACAAAGGAATCTATACTGTTTATATACAAGATAATCTATTGTCAAACCATTTATATGCAAGATAATCTACTGTCATACCATTTAGTAACTGAAAATGGAAAGGTACACTGGTAGCAGTACTTTATATTTTAATAGAAACCAGTGTTTGACGGAGATAAAATCGTATTCCAAGTTTGAAACTAACAGGAGTGAAATTGTGAATAAACGTAAAAGCATACAAAGATTATGAAAATGTAAATAAGAGAAATTCTCGGTAACTTGTAATATATAATCATGTGCCGTTTCCTCTATCTCTATCTTAACAGAAGAGTGATTAAAAATAATACTGAGATAAATATTTTAGCAATTACCATTGATGACCATTTTCTACTAATGTCTTTTATTGTAATGATACTTAAAAAAAAAAAAAAAAAAAGAAGTCAAAATGCAAGGGAGGTCACCACTCTATACAAAGAATTAGAATTGTAGTTATGTCCCATTATTGATCCACAGAACACATCTTATTTTTCATAACAGAGAGGAGACGGTACACCATACGTTTAATGGATGAAATCCCTCCCGTAAATCACAATCTTGATTGTTTATTCTATTTATAACTTTATGTAAACAGCATGGATCATGACATATAACTGAGCACAAAAACTCAGCCTCAATATGATAAAAAAAAAAATATTTAGAATATCTCAATATAATCAAAACCTGTATGAATGAATTCAAACTAAAAAGATTATGACAACTTTCTCAACTATGACCCTATAGGTAAAAGATTTTCAGATGAAAATTTAAGAACAGTTTTATATTTTGTGCAAAGTCAGCATATTATCTACAGGACTAGGCTTTGTATTCTCAAGCTACTTTTAGCACAAAATTCAGTCTTAAGTTCCAAATCCATGATGGTCTGTAACTTTATTTTGAATCAATTTAAAATCATAGAACTTTATATTTTTACTTGCTTTTCTAACCTTTCTAATTTTACTGATCATTATCTACTCCAACTATCATCTATACGCAGTATCCAATATTAACCCCACATACAGTATCTATATATATATATAAGACTATGCAGCCTGCACCTGCAAGGTAAAAAGTACAAAGTAATATGTCCAACAAATCATTCATACTTCTTCAAGGCTAAGTCTAAGATCTTCTGTAATGATATAAGGATTTTTCTTTACTGCTGGGATCCAGTGAATTCTCTTTCTCTTTTTTCTTCTTTCCCTGTCACTATCTGAGTCATCAATTACAAAGGTGTCACCACCTGAATCATCTGTTTTACATGCATGATGAACATCTGCTTTATTATTTGTTTTGACAGTCTGGTTGTCTGTCATTGACTCTAATTCACCACTTGTAAGTTGTTCACTACACCCTACATCATGAGACCGGTCTAATTCCTGATCGATTTCACTGGTCTTAAAAACACCATTTTCTTTATCTAGCGGATCAGAGGTGATGTAACCATTTGTTTCTTTATCCATATCATCTTCATGCTGAATGTCTTTCTTTATCTGTGTGTTATCAACTATGTCAGATTTCTCTTTATTTTCTACTTTACACTGAACTGAATTACCAGTTTCTAAATTTGTACTTAATTCATCTGAAATGTTGCCTTTAATATCACTGAAATTTGAACAATCTCTTTTATCTAAATGTTTTGTATTATCAACAGCTGTCTCTGTAGACCAAATATCATTATCTACATCACCATCATCCCAATTATCTTTAACTTTTGTTGTCTCAATCTTAGATCCTGATTCTGTTCTCCAAAAGCCCTCATCTATTTCTGCATCTTCCCAGCTGTCTTTTGCAAAATTTCTGGTCACTGCTTTTGAGATATTCCTTAAAATAAGGTCATCCTCTTGTGGTTCCCATGACAACTCATGTGAATCGTTTTCTGTTTTTTGTTCCTTTAGAGTCTTGCTGTCATCTTTTTGACCTTGAGAATTTTGACATATATCCCAGCAAGTAACAGCAGAGTCTTCAACTTTTTTTTCTTGACCTTGAGAATTCTGACATATACCCCAGCAAGTAACAGCAGAGTCTTCAACTTTTTTTTCTGCAAAAAGGAATGAACAAAATTGTGAAAATGTACAGATTTTTTTCAGAAATATTGTTGGGTGAAGGCAATTTGTTATGGGTGGCTGTCAGTTGATCTGCTTTTTCTTCTACAATCAGAAGGTGTTCCCAATTAAAACTGAATATGAGTTTTTTTTTTAAAAAAACCTGAAGACTCATACACAGCTGAAATCTTCTAGAACACTAAAGTTTAAAGTTGCTTTGAACATCTGTCACAACGTTGTAGATGCAGTTATTTTTGCAGTTTTTGAACACCTGTCATTAAGTCAAGGATGTATGTTATATGAACTTCAATTGATATCAACCTTGTATTGTGGAACAGCCACCAAATTATGTTTAGAATTAAAATTGGGACTAAATTCAACAACATTTATACTTTCTAACTCGTGCATGCTAAACTAATTAAAATTTCATATACAATTTAACTTCCAGCTAAAATTTTAAAAGCATGGAAAGGTATAAAAAGTGTAAATATTGTTGGGTTTTCTTAAATTTTTAAATTATAAACACAATCCCTCATTTTGCTAAATATTTTTAAAGTGAAATAAATGAAAATGTTTCTCACAAATTAAGGAAACATCAATGAGATATTATTAATTTATTTTTAATCAATTTGTTTAGGGTTTAATTTAGAGCTGTACCGATTAATCGCCCGTACGCGTAATCGCCCGTACGCGTAATCGGGCCGATTATTAGCACAATCGGTATAATCGGGTATCGGCAAAAATAATCAGTGCCGATGCAAATAATTTTTTTAAATAACCAATTTTTCCTGATAAAAGTTGTATATCAGTCGCGTTTTGACTGACCGTAACTTAATCCTTTGTAACACTAGAGCTCGGGATAAATGCAGTATGCAAACAAGTTGCTCATTAACTAACACTGCTGTATAGTCGAATAACCATATATCGAGATGAACACATCGAACCATCAATTAATCTTTTGTAATAAAGAGATTGATCTAATAAAGTATTTAAAAAGAATTTATCTTGCTGCCAGTTGTGCGAAATTTTCAACTCCAGCGTCCGGTAACATTTGTAAACTGCAGTAAACCAGACTAAAGTACATGTCGCTAACCGCCATTGTAGTGCCAAAGTCATGTGAATAGCCAGTAAGATTAACATTAAAGGGAGTAATGATGGATATATACACAGTCAATTTTGAGGTTTGTGTTTTTTTCTTTATCTTTATGAAAACTCACAAAACACCGATAGTCCTTATGTCCCAGTGAGAAATTGTTTGAAAGGGCTTCAGTGTAGGTTTGAGTATGTCGTCTGTCTTTCAGTTAATCCGTAATGCCTGGAGGGTGAACGAACTCATTGTCTTTAATACTAGTAAGTGAGAATCATTTCCGGATTTTGTAAAATTATTTTTTATTTCTTTTGTTAGTGTTTCACCAAGCCACTATCTGGCAGAAGGGGCGGTCTCTCATAAGTCATAACTGGTTTTACTGTACCTTTGAAGCACCGACATATACTAAACAAATAAAACAATTCTATATCAATGTTTTACAATTATCTGATGTTGCCGCAGCAATAACAAGTATTTGTTGTCGTCAAAGCAAGCCGACGACCTTTGCTCATAGAAAGTCGGTAATAAACTCAAAAGCATTGGCTCAATTTACATAGTGATTAGAACATATTTATTGTGCCGCAAAACTTTCCTGTTTGCAAAAAAAAAAAATCACCCACCCCCACGGTCTGCGAATTATGAAGGCTGTAATTTACCTTTATGTAATTTCGTGTTGTGGAAATCAGAAAATATGCACATGCAAAATAATAACAAAATAAAAAAAAATAGTACTTTATAAAAGTTTAATAATTTTCGGGTCACCGAAAGTTACTTTTTTAACATGCCTATGTCTTAGAACATGGATATTTCCATTCCAGGCCTTTATTGTTTTCTAAATTTGTCAGCTTATACCTGAGTACATAATATGATAATCAAATAATCGGTCTCATAATCGGTATCGGCAATTTTGATAATTGGCTATACGCTGTATCGGCATAATCGGCAAAAAGTGACATCGGTACAGCTCTAGTTTAATTTGTTGATGTCAAATAAAAAATATTCTTGTGTCAACGCAAATACAGAACCTTACTGCTGGTGCTACCATCATAATTGGAAAAGTGAAACACAAGTCTGTCTTTTGAAAACACAGATGATGCAGAAGCCTGTCTTTTGAAAACACAGCTGATGCAGAAGTGTGTCATTTTTTAATATAGTTTATACAAAAGTCTGTCTTTTTAGAACAGATTATACCTAAATATTTCTCCTGACACTGCAGATGAGACATAAATCTGTCTCCTGAGAATACAGATGACACAAAAATCTGTCTCCTGAGACTGCAGATGATACATAAATCTGTCTATTGAGAAAGCAGATGATACATAAATCAGTCTCCTGAGACTGCAGATGATACATAGCTCTGTCCATTGAGAACAAAGATGATACATAAGTCTGTCTTCTGTTAACACGAAGGAGAAATAAACTTTAATGACCATGTAATTGGGACAGGAATAAAACTGAAGCAGCACCTTACATGTAATAAAAATGCTATAATTTGTTTATTACAATGTCATTAATACCTTAAAAACAATTCCCAATATATGCAACTGCATAATGAGCCAGGAGATTTGGGGTTACTTATGATTTTGTCTGAACAGCACAGGAGCCTTGGTGGCTCAGTGGATGGCATGATGGATTCATGACTGAAAGGATGCAGGTTTGAATCCTACCATTGGATAAGCCATGTTCAACTATCATTGTGTGTCCTTCAGCAAGGCACGTTATTCCAATTACTTTGGCATTAAATAACCTACTTGAATGTGTTGTTGTACCATAAAGCACCAAATCAAACCTGAACAGCACATAGGATTCCATATGAACATAAGATAGATGATTTCTTGCTTATAACTTTTTGTGATTCTAGAAGATTTAGGCTTACTTATATTATAAATTCATGTGAACATAATCAAGCTAGCAGATTTAGGCTTACTTATAAATTCGTGTGAACACAATCAAGCTAGCAGATTTAGGCTTACTTGTGTAAATTCATGGAACATAATCAAGCTAGCAGATTTAGGCTTACTTGTGTAAATTTGTGTGAACATAATCAAGCCAGCAGATTTACAGTATTGATTTCTATGATTGTCATTTCTTTATACAATGACAGCTGTGTGTGTATACTCTTTACAACTTAGTGGATATGATACATGCATACTGTCATACAGTACTGATTTCTATGATTGTCATTTCTTTATACAATGACAGCTCTGTGTGTATACTCTTTACGAGTGGATATGATACATGCATACTGTCATACAGTACTGATTTCTAACAAAATCTAATGAATAACAAACCAGTATATCCAGAGACAGCATCCATTTCTTCTTCAAAATCATCACAACTGCTGCTGCTGCTATCCATCTCCTCTTCCTGGTTGGTTAACCTGAGATCACATGACTCACTCCATTTTTTGTGTAGCAAGTACCTAATAAAAAATATAAAAGGGAGGGAGTTAAGTTCCATCAGATGATTGTTTGTCATTAAAGTGGAAATAAACAATGGCATACAATAAAAGTTTTGATGAAGTAAACTATGGTAAAACATGAATATAGTAAATTGTCAAACAATATCATGCACTAAAATAATGTCTTAATCAGTCAAAATTAATTTGCATTTTTCAGAATAAGTCATTGCAGACATTACAGTTTTACATGCTTAGAATAAAGTAATTTGGCTGTTTTAAAATATCAGTATCCATGACTTAAAAGGAACTAATGTGCCTGAATACTGCCACACAATGGCAGTTCACAGGGGTTTTCAATGGAACTGTCAGGGCATTCAAGCACATTATCTGTATCTAAATCTAGGTTTCAGACATTTTTTTTAAATTGAGTTAAGTTTTTTGATAGCTTACTAATTTACTGCCATAACACCATTATTCATATTATGATTATCTTTATACATGTTCTTAGTCTAGAAGATGCTTGCTTTTTAATATTTGGCATTATGCCAAATCTGCTAACAGTTCAATCTCTGTCAAAGAGATACATTAATGTCCAGTTTCTTTTACTTTTGAGCAAAACTGATGACAATGAAGAATGGTGCAACTTCTTCCTGTTATAATGTACCATGTTATAATGGAAATCCAGATATAATGCTGTACTAAAATGGACCTTAAAACCAAATTCATACCAATGTCGAACAAGAAGGATTGAGAAAAAAAACATGGTTAAACTTTGTCCTATGTTCAAATCCAAGTTATTTAACAAATCTGACAGTGCCAGTGATACCACAGTTTCATACATTAAATTAGTTTCAATATATTGGGGTACTCTGTACAAATTTGGTAAATAAAGCCGATCATGGTTAAGGACCACAATAACAGATGGATGTATTGACACCTAGAGGTTATACTAGACTGAGTATGGATAGATGGATTGACACCTAGAGGTTATACTAAACTGAGGATGGATAGATGGATTGACACATACAGGTTATACTAGGCCAAGTACGGATAGATGGACTGACATCTAGAGGTTATACTAAACCGAGGACGGATAGATGGATTGACACCTAGAGGTTATACTAGGCTGAGTACAGATAGATGGATTGACACATACAGGTTATACTAGGCTGAGGACGGATAGATGGACTGACACATACAGGTTATACTAGGCCGAGTATGGATAAATGGATTGACACATACAGGTTATACTAGACTGAGTACGTATAGATGGACTGACACATTCAGGTTATACTGTGCTGAGGAAAGATAGAATGGACTGACACCTTGAGGATATACTAGGCTGATTACAGATAGATAGATCCCTACCTCTTTCCCCCCACTTAATCTGTTTGATAAAGCTCCTCCATCTTCCCCATCACTTAATCTGTTTGATAAAGCCCCTCCATATTCCCATCACTTAATCTGTTTGATAAAGCCCCTCCTTCCTCCCAATACTCAGTCTGTTTGATAAAAACCTTTCCTCCTCCCCATCAATTAATCTGTTTAATAAAACCACTAACTCCTCTCGATCAATTCAACTGTATAAAACCCCTCCCTACTCCACACCACTAAATTTGTATAGTAAAACCCCTCCCTACTCCACACCACTAAATTTATATAGTAAAACCCCTCCCTACTCCACACCACTAAATTTATATAGCAAAACCCCTCCCTACTCCACACCACTAAATTTTTAGTAAAACCACTCCCTACTCCACACCACTAAATTTATATAGTAAAACCCCTCCCTACTCCACACCACTAAATTTATATAGTAAAACCCCTCCCTACTCCACACCACTAAATTTATATAGTAAAACCCCTCCCTACTCCACACCACTAAATTTTTAGTAAAACCCCTCCCTACTCCACACCACTAAATTTATATAGTAAAACCCCTCCCTACTCCACACCACTAAATTTATATAGTAAAACCCCTCCCTACTCCACACCACTAAATTTATATAGTAAAACCCCTCCCTACTCCACACCACTAAATTTATATAGTAAAACCCCTCCCTCTTCCTTATTATATAATGTGTTATAAGATTGCTTGTATTTTTAAATATAAGAACTGACATGATTTTTTTCAGTCTAGATGTTTAACTTACTGTCTGCGAGACATGACTTTTAGCTGAGTGCTCTCCCCTGATAAATTTCCCTTGATAGGGATGTGAACAGTTCTTTTTCTCTGGTTAAAATCTGGACAGCTTCTGGATAATATGCCCTTTCCAAAGAAACCCTGCAACAGAAAAGATATTCTTTAAATGTACTCAGTTAATTGTTTCATTTTTAACCCAATACAAGATAATATTTAAATGTACTCAGTTAATTATGTTTCATTTTTAACCCAATACAATGTAATATTTACAGATAATAAATCCAACTAATTCACTAAATTTCTAAACAAGATAACAATTTGTGCAGCACACAGGAATGTCTGATTCCATGATTCATTCCATTTAGTGTTTTCCTCTGAATTTGATCCATTACTCATTTTCCATGTGTGAAAGTCTTGTTTAAATCATGCTCATATGCAGCTTTTGACTGGTATCCAATAAAGTATATAAAGTAGGAATTAGAAAAACACACATTTGATAACCATTCCAAATTAAAATTACATCTGCACATGATGCTGACAAGAGCTGCTTTGATAGATAAATACATAAGCATCCTTATTTCTTAAAGAGAAAAACAAAATATTACATTATATGGAATAATATATCTGTCCTGTTTTTTAAAACATGGTAAATGATAAAATATTAGAGTACCACTGACTGAAAGGATTTAAAGTTCTATCTTAAATGGTACTTATTGAGGTGTGACTTAGCTGATCAAAGCAATGATAAGGCAATAACAATCAATATGTTTTATACTTTAATTAGGTCTCGTCTACGCTACTTCACCAAAGGCAGTGTCATTATTATCCAACAATTCTATATTTTAAACACAATGTCTTGGTATTGAAATGGGATAAGTTGGGATATTGTAATTTTCTGACTTTTAATCCAAGATTTATTTCAAATGTGACCATCTAAGTCTTGATTTGTCTAGTTCCAATTACATTACACAGTAAGCCTTAATGGGACAGAATCTAAGTCTTGATTTGTCTAGTTCCTATTACATTACACAGTAGGCCTTATTGGGACAGAATCTAAGTCTTGATTTGTCGAGTTCCTATTACATTACAAATTAGGCCTTAATTAAGTTAATGGGACAGAATCTAAGTCTTGATTTGTGTAGAACTGATGTGGGGTTCCTATTGCATTACTAGTAGGCACTAGTGGGACAAAATTTAAACCTTGTTTTGTGTAGAACTATTACAGTACATGCAATGCTGGGACAGAATTAAAGCTGGTTCGTAGTTGTGTATTCTTGTCTTAATCATTCATGGCCCTTTCTCTTAATATAATTACATGAGCAGAAACATCTTGTAAGCCAAATGCATTATGGGTAACACCAGCAACATTTATCATGAAACAGCTATGCCTGGAAACTAGTTTGAGTGCATAAATGATGACTAATCCTTTGTTTTCTCAATTGTGGCACATGAAAAGTCCTCTTCCATGATTCATTCAATGCATATTTCTGTCTCTCTGGTACTGTGTCTTTATAAGAACTTAATGCATAACTACCTTCTGTCCATTAGTTTTGTGAGAATCTGACTAATCAGTGGCCTTGCACTTGACACCAATTTTTTTTTTAAGCTACCAACAAAAAAGTACACAAATAAAAATTACTTAAAAAACAAAAGCTTATCCACATATAAAGCAGAAATACATGCAACTTAGTTGAAAGCTAAATGATGGTAAAACACACAATGAATATTCTGATGAAAACAAAAGTATATCCACATATATGAAACAGAGAAACATGTGACTTGGATGACAATTAAGATTAGAGTTTAAATACTGTGGAGGGGTCCAGAGTGGCCAAGTGGTCTAAAGTGCTAACTGTTATGGATCACTGCCATCTCACCCCTGTCTGCATGGGTTCGAGTCTCAGATTCAGCCAATGTGGGCATGTGAGAAAGCTTGCCAGTAGCTTCTTGTAGGTCGGTGGTTCTTTTCGGGGGATTTCCTGGCTTCTTCCTCTATCATTAATACTGGCCGCCATGAATAGCCTATAATGTGCTGAAAATGGCATTAAACCTTACAACAACAACATAAATACTGTGGATTAAAAGTGTTCCAAATGATGCTAATAAACATGAGGTGTCAAATTACAGTACAGCTCAAACATATTTTCAGAGCCTCACATAGCACAATGAAGGATTAAATCCCCTCCTCATTTGCTCTACAATAACTCTCCATGATGGAGTGATAAGTACCTACAAATCACCACCATGCCTTGGCTGACATGCTGATGGAACCTCCACACTGGAGGAGCTGTTCAACTTTACTGATTGACGTTATAACGGCCAATGAATTTAGACCATCCAAGGAAAGACTGACTGAGACATCACGATTAATTTACTCATTTACCATTTCAAGAATCAGCTATCCTTCCTTTTGGTCACATACTTACAGTAAAAAAATAATTTGTCTTGTATGCTGATCGACTTGTTGAACAATTTTAAAACTTCTATCATCAATGATGGGACCATGATTTGAGCAGTTAAGTACAATACACCTTTCCCAAGCTGAAACTGACACCATATTGTGATGCAAACATTTTTTAAATAGTGTTTACATTTGTCACTGCTTTGATTTTTGCTGAACATCTGTTGAAGTTAAGTCAATATTTGGGAGAGACCAATTAAGTTTCTATTTGGGGGTGGGGGGAAATGCTTGAAACCTATTTTCTTATTCTGATATGTAGTTTGTGTATGTGATTAGGATTTTTAACATATCTATAATAATTTTTCAGTCATATCACAATGTATGCAGTGTGGCAGTTTATAGTGATGTCTAGCACTGAGGCATCATGCCGCAGACATGTAGCATGATGTCCCACCCAGTCACATTTTCACATTTTCCTGACACCAGGTCAACCAACCCTAACACTAACCTCTTAATGATGAGCACCAAGCAAAGTGGTTGCTAATATATGTACCATTTTTATAAGTCTTTGGTATGACTTGGCCAGGGATCGAACCAATGACCTCTCCTACCGCAGCAGAGGCTGATGCTCTAACTACTAGGCCATCAGAGCAGTCCTGATCTGTAGTATAAAAAGGACACACATTATGTGAAAATGACTTAATCATATGATGAATGACAATCAAAGTTACCACTGTTAAAAAAACGTTTTAGCCCCATAAATTAAATGGACATTCCCTTATAGTGTGTATGCAGTCAGAATTAAACTAGTAACTAGTTGTGTCCATGTATATTCAATCTTGTAACTGGGTCATTACTTCTTAAGGGTTAAACACATGGTTTGCATTTAAGTGTACATTCAATATAGTCTTTTTTAGTTTATTGTGTTTTAGACATGTCATCTGGAATACGCATTCATTATCAAATAATCTGGACTTCCTACTTGCATTACAAAAAAATAGAAGCGAAAAACATATTTTTTTAGACTATATTTTTTACAACAAAATTTGCTTGTCATCAGAATTGGATTTGATATCTTGAATTTAGACCTTTTGACTTCAGTTAAAAGGCAGACATGTATAAACTGCACATAGACAGCCAAACCTTTGCAAAAATTAGGAAACGTTAATGATTTAAAGTAAAAGGTAGCTAGGACATACCACATACTACATGAATGATGAGACTTGCTGTGTTTACATGATTAAATAAAAATGTTGCTGTTGTTGTTTTAGGGTTTAACACCATTTTTCAACACACGATAGGCTATACATGGCAGCCAGTATTATATATTGGTGGAGGAAGTACCCGGGAAATCCCCAGAAAGAACTACCGACCCACAAGAAGCTACTGGCAAGCTTTCTCACATAACTACATTAGCCGAATCTTAGACTCGAACCCACACAGACTGAGGTGAGACGGCAGTGATCCGTAATGGAAAGCGCTTTAGACCACTCGGCCACTCGGGGCTCCAAAACTTTGCTGACAAAACACAATCATACAGAGGACTCTTCTAATGGAATTTTAATTTGTCCAAAAATTAAAAGTACACACACACACATTTACACAGATTTCAGTTATATATATATATATATATATATATATATATATATATATATATATATATATATATATATATATACAGTATCACTTTTTACACAGATTTCATATTTCCTGGACAACTATGCTGTATGATGTACAGTATGAACACTTTTTACACTGACTTTGGTGACCTAGAGAACCACGCTGTATGACATACAGTATGCATACTTTTTACACAGATTTTGGTGACCTAGAGAACCATGCTGTAGACATACAGTATGCACACTTTTTACACAGATTTTGGTGACCTAGAGAACCATGCTGTAGGCATACAGTATGCATACTTTGTACAGATTTTGGTGACCTAGAGAACCTTGCTGCAGACATACGGTATGCATACTTTATACTGATTTTGGTGACCTAGCGAACCATACTGTAGACATACAGTATGCATACTTTTTACACAGATTTTAGTGACCAAGAGAACTATGCTGTAGACATACAGTATGCATACTTTTTACACAGATTTTGGTGACCTAGAGAACCATGCTGTAGACATACAGTATGCATACTTTTTACACAGATTTTGGTGACCTAGAGAACCATGCTGTAGACATACAGTATGCACTTTTTACACAGATTTTGGTGACCTAGAGAACCTTGCTGTATGATGTACATTATGCATACTTTATACACAGATTTTGGTGACCTAGAGAACAATGCTGTAGACATACAGTATGCATACTTTTTACACAGATTTTGGTGACCTAGAGAACCTTGCTGTATGATGTACAGTATGCATACTTTGTACACAGATTTTAGTGACCAAGAGAACCTTGCTGTAGACATACAGTAGGGCATAACCGACTTTTGATCCGGAAATCGGATTCCACCTGATAGTATGAACTTCCGATTAATCGGAGTCGGACAAGGCAGGAACGACCGATTAGGATAATAAAAATAATAAAGTTGAATTTCTATAGCACCATGTCCAACACTGTGTGTCATTCGATAGTGCGTTAATAAAGTTAAATAAGAAGTCAGAAAAGTCCAATATGGTCAACACAACCACGCTGTGAGACAATCTATCTGGCGGGTAAAAACCGGAAATGAAGCCAGATATGGTAAAGTACTAAGTAACATGCTAGACACGGCAAAACCAGATACCAGAAACCCAGAAACAGAAGATGAAATTTTTTAGAAAAAAAAATACGGATTTAGCATTTCCGATTAATTGAATCGTATCTGGAATCGTATCTGGAATCGGAAAAATTTCATGCCCAAAATCCGGAATCGGAAATTGGTAGAAAAATGCTAATCGGTTATGCCCTAACATACAGTATGCGTACTATTTACACAGATTTTGGTGACCTAGAGAATGCTGTATGATGTAAATTTAAATCGTTACTTAAAGTCATCATCTGATCACTGTATTAACATTTTGTGTAAAACCTTCGAATTCAATTAGAATTAATGACACATCATCATTCCAATATTTGATATAATATCTATCTAAATTTCATTATGTTCTCTCTTTATCTGTAATTTTTGAGACCCAATACCCTAAAAACAGATCAAATATACGTGTATTTCTTTGGAGAAAAAAAGACTGCATTGCCTATATAAGTAAATTCAATTTGTAAAATGTTAAATCTGCTTTCTGTTTAAATAGTTTAGTTGAGACAGGTCACATTTTAAGCCCCAAATTACTTGTACCATAAATGTCACACTAAATACCTGTAACAAAGCTATAAATACCATGAACAGTCTTTGGCCAATGTGGGTATGTGAGAAAACTTGCCAGTAGGTTTTTGTCGGTCAGTGCTTTTTCCAGTGATTTTCCCGGGTTCTTCCTCCATATTAATATTGGCTGCCATGTATAGCCTTTCATGTGCTGAAAAATGGTGTTAAACCCTACAACAGCAATAACAATCATGAACAGTCATCTAAATTGTATCAAGAGTCATACCATCTTGTATGGAAAATTAATATTTTTAAATGGGACTGGGACAAAAGGACTCAAAAATTCCCCTATAACCTGTAAAAAAGCTACAAATATTGTACAATGAACAGTCATACAAACTAGCTAAAGCCATACCATCTTGTATAGAAAATGAATATCCCCTGAATGCTGAACAGTTACATGGTTTCCATTGTAAACTCCTGTATAGTAAAACCACTGTTTGTTACATGCTGCTTCCTGTGTAACTGTTGCTATAGGAACTGGAAATGGAGATTCATGTGCTTGCTGGACCCGTTTCTTTCTCCGTGGTACAGACATCCTAAATTTATGCTTGCCTTTTTCTCATTGCAATCAACCAGTCTTATCTGTAAATAACAAATTCCAAACTTGTGGACATTATTGATTCTCAAAAATATTCAATTTATAAATCACTAAGCATCTTGTCATGTATTTGTAGGATATTCTTCTTTAATTGCATAATACAATAGTGTCACAAAGATCAACTGCAATTTTGGCATCAGGTCATTTGATCTCAAATCTGAGTTTTCTCTCCCAAAATGCACATGTATCATGATGTCCCACCCAATCACATTATACTGACAACAAGCTGACCAGTCCTATCACTAACCTTTTGATAAGCACCAAACGAGGCACCTGTTAGCACCATTTTTAAAAGTCTTTAGGATGACTCAACCAGGGATCAAACCAACTACCTTTTGCAGCCAAAGTGGAACCCTAACCACTAGGACGCCAGAGCGGTCATTATTTTAAGAGAAAGTGAATTATGATGAGAAAAAAAAAACTTTGTGATTAAAACAAAAATTATTAAAAATATTAAAGTTCAAGTCAATTTAGATCCTTTGATCTACCTACCATGTCCGCTCTGGTGGCCTAGTGGTTTGAGTGTCTGCCTCCAATGTGGGTTTCACAGGTTGGAACCTGTAATACCATAGATTTATAAAAATGGTACCAGCAGCTGCCTTGCTAGGGGCTCAGCTTTAACCCTTAAAGTTCTGCATTGTTTTGCAGTAAAAGGTCCCTCAGTGCTGAATTGTTTCAGGGAAGAAAAGAAGAAAACTGCACAGTCTTTAAATTGCATGTATTTCATTAAATATACACTATTGATAGACAACCCTTATATAAAAAATGATGGCATGTGTCTATACTTTAAGATTAGCATCAAGACACGTGTAGGTTTAACATATTTGCAGGTACAGGTGTAAATACAGGTAAACTGACAAGTTACAATTGTATTTCATCAGTATTATTGTTTGTTTTTGATGGAAAAGTTCAAATATATCTACAAAATGTTATATTCTTTAGTAGTCCAAACATGCACATATTATATCTGTCACAATGTTATATATAAATTGTGAAAATCACAGGTAAGGGCAAGGTGAAAGTTTTGCAAAAATCCACTCCATGAATGTCAGATGTATGTTTAAACCCACCAATCAGCAATTAATGTTCATGAAAAACTATCATATCATATAATATCATCAAACTGAGGTCCATATCTGGTGATTAAACCTCAGCAACGGCTTTATTTTTGTTCAATCATTGGGCTGATTTTGTGAAGAGTCACCTTAATTGTTCTCATTGTCTGACAGGTGTAAATTGCTTGGAATAGCTTGAAATCTATCCCATACTTTTTTTTTTTGCTGAAGTATGCGGTTGATATCACATCATCAATAGCTCATTAGGAATCGAGAACAGACATATGTAACAAACCCATTGTTTTAATCGATGCAAAAACGTTTTAGATGCTCAGGTAAGACAGGCCGCCATTTCTTCATGCGACTTTTTTCGTTCAAGTCTGCCCCAATAACTCTCTGATCTGCATTACGATTTGTTTGATCTACTATCAGATGAAATAGCTCGTCATCTAAGAAAAAGTCTTCAATAGTCCATAGGTTCATTTTTCACCATCTCGACATTTAATTTTGAATTACCAGTGAATGGGCGTTGACAGGCACGCCATTTTTTCACGTCAAGCGAGCATGTACATCCGACTCCAGTTCCACGTAAATTTCTGGCTCAAAATCATTCATGTGTATTTCCATCAATACCTCGCTTGCTCCAATAATGTCATTTTTCTCAAATTATTCAAAATCACTATTAGCATCACTATCAGAAGCGAATATTTGTTGCAAGAAATCACCGTCGTATTCAGTGTCGGCCATTTTAGCTCTGCACAAGTACCATGTGTTTAGAAGCGAGCATTTGTAAAATTACATCGTTAATTACATAGTAAAGTACTGAAGAATGCTCGTTCCGGGCCTTTTTAAACCAATCAAATATAGTTTTACAGGCATTTATGGCAAGATGAAGTTATAGAATGTGATCAGTGTTGCTCACCTCTAGCGCGACAATAGTCGCGACACACACTACGGGACCACAAACAACAGCGCGACTATAGTCGCGACACGCACTTTAAGGGTTAAGAGGTTAGTGTTAGGACTAGTTGGCCTGGTGTCAGGGTAATTTGACTGGGTGAGACATGAAGCTACAAATCTGTGACATGAAATAACTTTGTGGATGCAATCATTCAAACATTTTTCACCCTGAAAGTTCATTGAGGCTTCATAGTGGATATGACTGTAAGAGTTCAAATTACATTATTGTTTATCTTCATATCTCATTGGCTTTTATTTAGAAAATATTCTGCCGAGCCCGACTTTAGTAAATTTGTAAAAAATGTGATGTATGATCAAGATGGCTCGACAAGGCAAGATTGTTCATTGGATAAATTATGCAAATAATGTGCTATAAGAACTTTATCGTTTTTTTTCTGTACAAATTACTACAATGCCAATGACATAAACATGTATATCATGAATTTTGTTTTTCATAAAAGGGCATAGAAAAAGTAGTTGTTATGAAAGTACAAAAACTTGTTATACAATAGAACCTGTTTTGAAAGACCACCCCTTCTGCTAAGAAAGTATTGGCTCCCAAAATAGGTAGTCTCTAATAACAGGCCCTAACACACTATAATCAATAAATCTGTGCATTGAGAATAAGTTCTCTCAAGACAGGTGGTCTCATATAAGTGGTCTTTCAAGGCAGGTTTTACCTTATTGCAGATTATTACCAAAATAATAATTTGCTCAAATGAAATCACTCTATTTCCAGAACAAATTGATTCAACTTACGTGTTAGAATATTTTACTAGGGCTGGGGTATTTTGAAACCAAGAAACCTGGTAAGCCATGAACTATCTTATGACAATGTTATGACTCTTGCTTACTTCCAAGATGACAAAATAATTAAGAATTCCAATTTTTTCTCATTTTTTAACAATCCAACAAAAACATTCTTGTTAACAGCACTGAATATTTTGTTACATTTCTTAAAATGTTTTTTGAGATCGGTCCTGTGAATTAGTCGTTAGTGCGTCAGCCTCAGATGCGGGAGGTCGTGGGCTAGAACCTCCATACCAAAGACTTATAAAAATGGTAAAATGGTACTAACAGCTGCTTTGCTTGCCACTCTGCATTAAGAGGTTAGTGTTAGGACTGATCTTCCGGATAATTTGATTGGGTTGCACATCATGCTACATGTCTGTGATATTATGTCCCACTGCTTGAAATCAATATAAACTGAGAATACGAATCACCGTATCGGTACTATAAATTGACAAAGGTGATTTCATATTGTCAGCGATATAGTCGTACTTATTGATAAAACGTCTGACTTATGTGGTTAAACAAATTTAGTATTAATTTTTCAAACAATTTGAGTACCTAAATTTCAACTCCATTGCGATTCTTTGATATTATTGGAAAGAAGGACTGTTTTCATTACATCCTCAAGGTTTCATTTTGAATTTTTTCTACAAATTCAGCACATGCAGCTTTTCGAATGGGCGCGGACATTTTGAAGGGACCAATAATTTGATTTTCTTTACCAATATTCAATCTCTTCTTCGTACACGATCAGTAACAATTAACAAGGAAATTTTAAAAAAACTTAAATACACCTTATCATAAATGTGGCATTTATACAATAATGTATAGGTTTTAGAGAGAACTTCGTATATTTATATTTCATAAGTTATGCCCCTAGCCATATCCGGTTGTTGTGGGCACTCTACAGATCTAAACTTCTGAGAAAGTGGTGGGTGTTAGGTGAAGTTGTTTGTTACTGGCACGATGGAAATAATGTTGGAATATCTATATGTTACTTTCATGTACTGTGGCTGAAAATTCATTGCAAATTTACTTGTAGAAATTGTAAATGATCAAAGCACACGCCTAACTAAAATGATTGCTCCCTTGGTCTAAACTATTAGACTGATTTAGTTTGAAGTATACTATCTTTAGCAGTTGTTAGAATAGGGAAAATTAATGTTTTGCCAGACTAGACAATAACATCTACTGAAAGTACAGTGAATGAATTACCAATATATAATATGTCAATAAAAGTTATCAGCTCTTTTAAAACAAAAATACAATTTACCTCTGAAGTTCAGGATATGAAAAGCGGAGCTAGCAATTTTTGAGAGATGCATATTTGGTGCATATCACCCATATTACACCCATCAATCATATACCAAAATAAAGTGAATTAAATGTATGTTGAATAATGATTGAGATATACAAGGTCTTTTTTTTTTAAATAGCCAGTATAACCAGTGAGGACACCCGTGGAAATTCTTTATAAAATATAATTAATTTTCTCCACAGCAAGTCACTACCGCGACTTCAGTGGTCTTCTGGCGTGTGCAGACACATTGATGGTCACAGATGATGAGGTGGGAACCTCCAGCTTTACAATCGTCATGTAAGAAAGTGCCTGACAACATCACACAGACACGAGTCCCGTCTTATTAGCATGCGTGGCTGTGATTCCGGACAACAGGAAGATCGTAATCCTGTCATTTGAACATTAGATGACATAAAACGGATCAAAATACACTTTAACTTTAGACTTTGTGAGCCAAATGGAGTTGAGGTTAGAGCGTCGTCCTTTGATGACGGAGGTCCAAGTTTGAATACCGGCCGAGTCAAACCAGAGACTTTTAAAAACGGTACTAATAGCTGCCTCACATGGTGCTCAACATTAAGGTTAGTGCTAAAGTCGCTGGTCTGGTGTCCGGATATTGTCACTGGATGGAGCATGATGCTACATGTCTGCAACATCTTATCCCAGTGCTATTTATGACTAAAACCTGCCACAACTGCAGACATTGTAGAGATATGACTGAATTTATTTCAAGCTACATTAAAACTCTCTCTCTCTCTCTCTCTCTCTCTCTCTCTCTCTCTCTCTCTCTCTCTCTCTCTCTCTCTCTCTCTCTCTCTCTCATCCAGTCTGAAACAAACATGACAGCATGTTAAAGTTGTTGCAAGAAAATGCTGATAAATTAAAAGAAGTTAAAGGCAAAACTTCACCACTATCAATGTTGGACTTTGCAAAACCAGCATGAATTTTACAAAACACGCCAGTCCTGACAAGTCATTTATGTCTTGGTTGCAGATGTCATGGAACAGCTTACGGATCTTGTAGCTCATCCATGTTATTTTATAATGACAGGATACTTAAGTGAAAAGTTCATGGTTAGTTCATATGCGCGTTATTTTCATAGTGAAAAGATATTGAAGTGCAAAGTTCATGGTTAGTTCCTATGCGCGTTATTTTGATAGTGAAATGATATTGAAGTGCAAAGTTCATGGTTAGTTCCTATGCGCGTTATTTTGATAGTGAAATGATATTGACGTGCAAAGTTCATGCTGAGTTCAGATTTATTCCGCTAAAATAATAAACTCATTATTCTTAGTTACTTTATTGTAAAATACACAGTCAGCACAGTTATATTCTCAAGAGGAAAGAAGGATAACATAAGATAACATTTAAAAACACTTGTCGAGCCCAATTTGGTTGATCCTTGATATATCGCACTGCTAAAAGAGACCTCCTTAAAGCAGAGAGGCTTTGGCTTTCTACCAGACTCACTATTTATAAACAAATCAATGCAATCAAGAACGTCACAAACATTTAGCCAAATGATCCCACTACAGTACTAAGATCGCGGAGAGTTCAAGCTGCAAAGAGCTCTTCAAGATAACTAACAAACTAATGTCAAGGAACAAATTGACACCACTTTCAATTAACTCGTCGTCACCATACAGCTAAGATAAAAAAAATTCAGCGTCAATCATTAGGTGCATTTGAATGTCTATGGATTTAGTAGTAACAATCATGATGAAGAGTGCACCAAAGTCACGTAAACTTGATCCAATTCCAACATCACTGCTGGTTGAGTGCTTAGACTCAATATTGCCTTCACTAACTGGTTATTCTCTCTCTCTCTCTCTCTCTCTCTCTCTCTCTCTCTCTCTCTCTCTCTCTCTCTCTCTCTCTCTCATCTGGGGAATTCCCATAATTTTTAAAAACTGCCAATTTAAAGCCTCTGATGAATAAACCAACACTGGACCATAATGATTTAAATGAAACTACCGCCCACCTTCTAATCTCACGTTGATATTTTAAAAAATCTTAGAAAAAGTTTTTCTACCCCAACTTGTATCTCATTTGAATTCAAACAGAATTTTTAGCACTGTACAGTCTGCATATCGCCCTTGCCACATTACTGAAACTACTCTTTTGAAAGTATTTAATGTCATTCTCTCTGTTTTGAATAGCGGAAAGATTACAGTCCTCACCCTCCTGGATTTGTCTGCTGAATTTGACACAACAGACCATGATATATTACTTCGCCATCTCCAACATGCATTACACATCAGCTCAATTCACAAATATCTTTCAGTTATGCCACTAAAACACTCGTGTTCATTAGTACTTTCAAGACTGGACCATTGTAACTCAATTATATCTGGTTTGTCTCAATGTATACTCCAGAAACTTCAAAACACAGAAGAAAAGTACCATGATTAGAGCACACCTCCCTGCTGCTCTGTACCCTACACTGGCTATCCATTCGATCCAGAATCAAACACAAAATTTGTTCTCTGTGCTACGTTTCACTGACAGACTCCAGTCCAGCATACCTATTTGGCCTCACCCATGTGTACACACCAGCAGGATAATTACACTTCTCCTTGACAATCATATACTCATGATTCCCACAATGAAAATGAAGTCATACGGACAATGTTCTTTTGCATACCAGGGCCCAGCAATGTAGAATGGTGAATTTGCCCATTGAAATTAGACAAAAAAAGATCGTGATTCCTTTCAAGAGTGCTTTTAAAACTCACCTTTTTGAACTGCAAGAACAAACTTAAAGACCTAATAATTATTTCAAACCTTTCATCTTTTCAGCATTTGTATGTTTTTCAATTTCATGGTTGTTTTTATTTTATTTTTTTTTGCTTTGTTTTTGTAGTCATATTATTATAGTTCTTGTAAAGTTATTTTATTTTTTTTGCTTTGTTTTTGTAGTCATATTATTATAGTTCTTGTAAAGTGCTTGGAGCTTCTAAAGATAAGAAAGTCCTCATTATTGTTATTATATGACAGTTATTTTATAGTGTGTGTGTGTGTGTGTCTGCCTTTTAATTCAGTTCCCTTTTATTTCACCCTCTTTGGATTCAGAATGTAGCATCTGTGGGAACCTATCTTTAGCTAAATACATGTCTTCACTTTCTAAACTTCTTGTAGCAAGAAAGAAATAATCAATATTTATATCAACAAAACTTGAAGACATTACAATCAATTCCACATAATTAATTAATTTTGAGTTATAGCAGGACATTTTTGTGGGACAAAGTAGACTTGTTCAGGATATTCTGGGACATTAATGTTTGTAAAGTTGAGGGAGGGAGGGAGGGGAGGGTAAGTTTGGATTACAGAATAAATACATAACTGAGTCATCATTAAATTGACCACGAGTTAAATTGAGTATGTACTTGAATTTTTGAAGGTTGCAGATGTCTTCAGTTAATTCAGGGGGTCCAGAGTGGAAGAATGGACTAAAGTGGTCTGCGTTATTGATCACTACCATCTCACCTCTGTCTGCAAGGATTAGAGTCTCAGATTTGGCTAATGTGAGAAAGCCTGCTAGTAGCTTCTCGTGGGTCGGTGGTTCTTTCTGGGTGTTTTCCCAGGTTTTCTCCCATCATTAATACTGGCTGCCATGTAAAGCTTACCGTGTGCTGAAAAATGGCTTTAAACCCTACAATAAAAACAACAATCAGTCAATTCAGACCCAAAATTTGTCTGGATCGTTTGGATGCTTGCATTAAAACATATTTCAATAGTCATTTCAAGCACTCAAGTGAACTGATTTTCAGATTAGTTGATTAGAGTATTTACAACTTAGTCCATTTTATATCAATATTGTTTCTATGTGAAAGGTAAAAAGGCCAGTCTATATGCCTGTGATATTATCTTTGTAAATATTATGGCAAAATAATAAAGCTTATCTTTCTGAGTATCCCTACTAGCATGTAAATTTAATTTAACAAAATAGGTTAATAAATATGTGCCTGTTATTTGGTAGTGTACACCGAGAACATAGTGTAAAGTATTATTTTGAACAGTTAATTTTTGTGAATTCCAACACACCTTTATGATCTTCATTCTGAAACCTTGCTAAATATGTAGCAATATACAGAGTATTTGGGTAATTTTCAGTACAGGTAATTTTCAGTAATTTTTAGATCAATGCTATTACGTATGCAATTCACAGCTAGACTTGAATGTTAGGGAGAAGTGACTGCTTTTGGACAGAACAGGGCTAAGTTTTTTTAATACTCACTATTCATATTTGCAATTAACACTGTTTTTAAGCAACATTTTATTCTCAAATAGAAACTTTCCAAATTGTATGTATGTTATTAAAAGTGTCAATGGGTACCCAAGTACACAATTGCACAGGCAATGAAATTAGCTATTGGGTGTCCATTTAATTGTAAAATGAAAGAAAAAAATGTTTCTGATTTCAGATTAAAGATTATATATAGTGATATCAAAAGCGAGCGAGACACAGAATAACGAGTACAGTTCGAGCTCACGTCATGTGATCCTGACCCATCATAGACCTCCATCTTACTGATCTTATATTTTTGATGTGACGATTTAGTTATGTAAAATAGTTTATTTTCTATTTATAGTAACTGCACATAACGTGTTTCTAAGGAAACAGACACTTTTTTATGAATTTAAAACAATGTGTCACAGATTCGTTTCAGTTTGATACATGCTTTATTAGCAGGCCACTCTTTATTATAAAAAACACGGAACCAAATATCAACAGAAACGGGATTTACTGATGTAACTTGTGGATGTTATATAACCAAAAATTGTTAGAGATGGATTTTGTTAAACTTAAGATCATGTTTTATCAAGAAAATACAAAGGGGCCAAGTATTTAACCTGTGGCAAGTAACTTGATATTTTTACTATCAAAAATTTGTTTATTATCTCATAGTTTCTACATAGCATCTCGAAATTTCAACTTAGTAACTAGAAAATAATTTAGAGTCAGTAGCTTGAAATTTAGAGTGAGTAGCTTGAAATTTAGAGTGAGTAGCTTGGAATTTTGTTTATTTATTATTGAAACTGATTATACATTGATAATAACCTGGATAAATATTGAGTAAGAATAAAAGGTGAAAAAACATTAAAAAACCTCAACATGTTTCCAAGTTCAGACTGAGACACAAAATAACGATTATACTTTGACATTCATTTATTCATTTTCACATGTTCATATTATTGCTTACAATTTATTGCCAGACATGTACAATATACATGAGTGAACCTTTCTCACACAACCTATTTAAAAATCGGTGCTGATATATCACGCTAGATTTCACATAGCTGGTACCAACGCTTAGCACAGGCATTAACCTTGTATGCCTTGAAAAGTTTGGTTTACTTTTACCTTTAAGGAATGCAGGGCCATTTTCCCACGTTACTTCTTTATGTGGCCATTATCATCCCCACTCAGGCTAATACGCAGGACAACTCGCTCAATGAAATACTGCCCTCTCATTGGCCAAAAAAATAAATAACATACTGCACTTATTTACAAATTATTTCTGTATTATTATATAGTACACATGCTACTAATGATTACCGGTATATTGAAAACAACAATATGAGCCCCTGTGTTCTTCATTAGACTTCCATCGGATTTAATTATTTAATATTTATAGTATGTATATGACCATTCCCCCACCCCCCAAAAAAACATGGGTTTCTTGAATGTGAAACCTCTTGTCACAGATTCATTCTGATTTGATAACATATACATTGCAAACCAGTCTAAATTGAAAATAAATGGCAGAAGATATCATAAAATATGTGTTTTATTGATGTAATAGATGGATGTTAGACGACTGAAAATGTTAGAGAGGAACTTAAAATTCTACTACATCTCAAAGGATACTAGCACTTTAAAAAAAGAATTCAATAGTAATGTAATACAACAATAATAATGTAATACAATAGTAATGTAATACAACAATTGTAATGTAATACAATAGTAATGTAATACAATAGCAATGTAATACAACAATAGTAATGTAATACAATAGTAATGTAATACAATAGCAATGTAATTCAACAATAGTAATGTAATACAATAGTAATGTAATACAATAGTAATGTAATACAACAATAGTAATGTAATACAACATTTATCATTTGTTGACTTAACTATTAGACTAGTTAAAGTGTGTGCTATGCATAACTATTTTATCCATTTCTTTTGCACCGATACTCTTTGTACTACCTATTAATAGATATGGATGTAATACCTATTAATACATATGGATTTAATACCTATTAATAGATATGGATTTAATACCTATTAATACATATGGATTTAATACCTATTAATAGATACGGATTTAATACCTATTAATACACATGGATTTAATACCTACTAATACATATGGATTTAACAGATTTGTGACAAACATTTTCAATGCTTATCCAGGTAGGTGGTATTTGTTGCACTGAATTAATAGATGGCCTCCTTTGTATTATCCAATTAATTATGTCTTTTGCATTGTTGCACTGAATTAATAGATGGCCTCCTGTGATCAAAGAAAGACAACGATCGCAAGGCAGCCAAGCGAACTGAATAGTTTGTGAAATAAAAAACTTGATTTCACAGATATGGTCCATTGTGGGCAAGCAACTTTTTGAGAATTCTGTAACTGGCACTTAGAGATATCCTAAGGGATGATAAGAAGTTCCATTATTACTTCCAATGAAATCACAACATCAATACAGATCTATCTGAACAATAAAAAATTGACTATTAACGAATATGATTGCATCACAAAATAAATGTTACACGTTTTTTTTTTAAAAAAAATAGAAATATTGCTTGGTGGTGTATCAACAGTTAGTCTAGTTCCCTGCTCGGTGGACTGACCAAACTGAATATACTGTAATATTAAACACATCACTCATCAAGAAAACAAAAAGCAGTGACATAATACACAGATTATTCGTATATACGTGATGGTTGTTGAAACTAGTTGGAATAATATTACACATGTTCGACATTTTGAGAATTTCTTTTTATGTAAACAGAATAACAAAAAACTTCATTAAAAAAGCACATTATTAAAAATTATTATCGACATCATTGCTTGCCAATGTGGTGTAAAAAATGTAAGATATCGTATGACAAAGACAGATTCATTGATACAAAGTAAGATGTACACATCATTTTATGAAGTGATTATGCTACAACCAGTAAAACAATTACTCTGCCGCTGTCGGCAAAACCAGATTATGGTAATTACCGATATTCCACACCTGTAGCAGTTTGTAGCTACTTTGCATTGTTTAAAGTAGTTATACAAATCTGTTCAAACAGTTATCATTTTATACAGTAGTCAACAATCTCAAACGTAGATATTTCTAACTAAATATTATAACAACGTTCTTGATCATGTATTTGTGACGTAACTTTTGTCTGAACATGCGATTTTCGACATTTATGAACACCACACCTCACATTATATCACGGTTCAGTTGCTTCATCTCTTTCAAGACTGGCATTGTGTCCTTTGCAGTGTTTAGTAGGAAAAGGGCAGTAAGATCTAGATGCCCAAATCAAAATTATCAGATTCGAGGTCTTACAAAAAAAATTATTTATTCATTGGAAATTGTTCTTAGACCGGAGAGCATATATCCCTTCTATGGACTCTTTGTCAGATTTGTGTAAATGATGCTTTTCCTCTAAGATGCAGAGAAATACTTGAGACTTCAAAACTGTAAAACTTTTAAATGAGCATTTTCAGAAGCACGAGTCCAAATGTGAGCAGGACAGGCAGAGTGAGAAGTGTGATCTGGTCATCAATGAAAAACATGATAATGTATATCCCCGACATGATCTGCATGTCAAAACATCAATCAAGATGTCAAATCACTACCTTATTCATATATACATGATGGTTGTTGAAACTAGTTGGAATGATCTTACACATGTTGGACATTGTGTGAAAAAAATATTATTTAAACAGAATAACAAAAAACTTCACTTAAAATAGCACATTATTAAAAATTATTATCAACATCATTGTAAAATGAGGATTGAGTCATTAGTCATTAAACAGTCCAGTTCCTAACACTGCCCCCTCCTCACATTTACTCAACGTCAAAGCGATTTTTTCTTCAATTTTTGGGGGTCACTTATGCGGTCTGTTTTTTGGACCCCCGCTGTGCACTTGTTATCGAGGGAGAGGTGTACATGTAGTATGCCAACATGACTTGTGCGGTCTGTTTTTTGGACCCCCGCTGTGCACTTGTTATCGAGGGAGAGGTGTACATGTAGTATGCCAACATGATGTAATTGACAATTAAATATTTTAATAACATTGATAATCATATATTCGTGATGTAACTTTTGACTGAACATGCGAGCATATATCCCTTCTATGGACTCTTGTCAGATTTGTGTAAATGATGCTTTTCCTCCAAAATGCAGAGCAATACTTGAGACTTCAACATTGTAAAACGTTTAAATCAGCATTTTCAGAAGCACAAGTCTAAGGGTAAGAAGGACAGGCAGAGTGAGAAGTGTGATCTAGTCATCAATGCAAAACAAGATAATGGATATCCCCAACATGATCTGCATGTCAAGACAGAGGAAGACATCAATCAAGAAGTCAAATCACCACCTTATTCATATATACATGATGGTTGTTGAAACTAGTTGGAATTATAAATACACGTTGGACATTTTGAAAAAATATATTATTTAAACAGAATAAGAAAAAAACTTTATTAAAAAAAGAACATTAAAAATTATTATCGACATCATTGTAAAATGAGGATTGAGTCATTAGTCATTAAACAGTCCAGTTCCTAACACTGTAGTGTACAGGTGTACATGTAGTATGCCAACATAATGTAATTGACAATTAAATATTTTAATAACGTTCATAATCATATATTCGTGATGTAACTTTTGTCTGAACACGCGAGCATATATCCCTTCTATGGACTCTTGTCAGATTTGTGTAAATGATGCTTTTCCTCCAAAATGCAGAGCAATACTTAAGACTTCAAAAAATGTAAAACTTTTAAATGAGCTTATTCAAAAGCACAGGTCCAATGGTAAGCAGGACAGGCAGAGTGAGAAGTGTGATCTGGTCATCAATGAAAAACATGATAATGGACATCCCCAACATCATCTGCATGTCAAGACAGAGCAAGACATCAATCAAGAAGTCAAATCACAACCTTCCCAACCAGCAAAACTACCCATTGTACAAGTGGGCCCAAATGTTAGAGGTGCAAAATAATCCAGTGAAAATAAGGATACACTGATGAAAATCCTTCAATTGGTCAATTAAGATTCAGGCCAACTATAAAAGAGTATGGTAGAATATGCAGCATTGACAATGTAGGACTTTGCAGGGCAATATGTATTCTACATGACTCACCAGACATTAATGACCAGTCGAGCTATATTTTCTTTTAGTCATAGCTCTCAGCCAACAAATAATTGTAACAGATTTTATAAAAGATGACACGTGATTCCTTGATACAGATGGGAAAATCTTTGTGAAGTTCGTGGTAAGGAAAATTAGCTGCCATGGGAAACAGAAAGGGCTGCCAAAAGTCATGTAACTACACAGAACATCAGGCAATTTTAAGTAAATCCTGATATAAAAAAGTTGATTAGTTCTATGGAGTTATTCCGCTCGCTTTGATAATTATATACTCTCAAAAATTAATTTAAAAAAAACAACGGATATGTTCAAAAGAGGATTATATCATACAACTGCAATAAAATGCAAGTTATCAGATAACTTTACAAAATGAAGGAAAACAAGTTTACATTATAATAAAAAACCTTACTTCTTGTTAGCAAACAAGTTTGCATTATCATAAAAACCTTACTTCTTGTTAGCAAACAAGTTTACATGATCATATGAGCATTAAAAAAAAAACAATATATCTAAACAGCAAAATGTTTACAAATAATGAACAGGCAGTAAGACTATATATACATGAATGTAAAACATGCAAAGTGTTATACTCCTAATGAAGGTCTAGATTATATCCCTCATTAATCCTTGTTCAGATTCCTTGTGTACAACAAGATACGAAGTCGAATTACTGGGAATATGGGATTATAGAGTTTATATGAGCTCAGTCATAAGTTTTAGTTCTTGTCTGATTGTGACTTGAAACATGGGCTTATACCATTAAAATCTTCATCGTACTCACAGTACTCCTATTAACATATTATGTGAGTACTCCTATTAACATATGTGAGTACTCCTATTATCATATTATGTCAGTACAAGTCAATATAAATAATTATTAGTTTTTCTTCTTCAATTGTAAATTATTATTATTATTATTATTATTATTATTATTATTATTAGAAGTAGTAGTAAAATTGTTATTATTATTATTTTATTATTATCATTATTATTAGTAGTAGTTCTCATGTTATAGAGAAACCAGACGTTAGCATGGGTATGTTAAACCCTGAGGCTACAATTTCACGCCAGCAAAATGTCTAAGATGTCCACAGGTAAGTGTCGATTTCTTGTTTGGAACAAGGAATCATCAAACTGTATCGTAAACATTCTTGATAGGCAGTTGGGAGGGGCCATGTTGGATCATTATGAACCAACCTCCAATTGAAATTGAATTAGGCGTGCCAGACATTAGAACCGTAACTTTAAATATATTGAGAAATAAAACTTTAATATGGTTACAATTATTTGGCAAGACAAGTTAAATAAAACTACTTCGGAAAAAATTTGTAATGGCTCGATTAATATTCTTGGAATAATAAGGGAGTTTTGAAACAGGTTAACTATTTGCTCGATTATTGTGAAATATTACTGCAAAGTGTGTGTATTTATATCTATATATATATATATATATATATATATATATATATATATATATATATATATATATATATATAGGAGCATGTAAAATTACCATCGTTGTTTGATTCATTCATAGTGTTTGATATACATGCGTTATTTTGAGATATGAGCAATGTGATGTGTAGAATTAATATTGTAATTCGTTATTGTACAAGTGGGCCCAAATGTTAGAGGTGCAAAATAATCCAGTGAAAATAAGGATACATTGATGAAAATCCTTCAATTGGTCAATTAAGATTCAAACAAACTATAAAAGAGTATGGTAAAATATGCAGCATTAACAATGTTGGACTGTGCAGGGCAATATGTATTCTACACGTCTCACCAGACATTATTGACCAGTCGAGCTATATTTTTTTTTAGTCATAGCTCTCAGCCAACAAATAACAGATTTCATAGAAGATGACATTTGAATATATGATACAGAATGGAAAATCTTTGTGAAGTTCGTGGTAAGGAAAATTAGCTGCCATGGGAAACAGAAAGGGCGGCCAAAATTCACGTAACTACACCGAATATCAGACAATTTTAGGTAAATCCTTATATAAAAAAAGTTGATTAGTTCCATGGAGTTATTCTGCTCGCTTTGATAATTATATACTCTCAAAAATTAATTTATAAAAACAAACATATGTTGAAAAGAGGATTATATCATACAACTGCAAGAAAATGCAAGTTATCAGATTCAGATTACTTTACTTGTTAGCAAACAAGTTTACATGATCATAAAAACCTTACTCTTTTTGGCAAACAAGTTTACATGATCATGTGATCATTAAAAAAAAACAATGTATCTAAACAGTAAAATGTTTACAAATAATGAACAGGCAGTAAGACTATATGTACATGAATGTAAAACATGCAAAGTGTTGTACTCCTAATGAAGGCCTAGATTACCGGGTATATCCCTCATTAATCCTTGTTCAGATTCCTTGTGTACAACAAGATACGAAGTCGAATTACTGGGAATATGGGATTATAGAGTTTATATGAGCTCAGTCATAAGTTTTAGTTCTTGTCTGATTGTGACTTGAAACATGGGTTTATACCATTAAGATCTTCATCGTACTCACAGTACTCCTATTAACATATTATGTGAGTACTCCTATTAACATATGTGAGTACTCCTATTATCATATTGTGTCAGTACAAGTCAATATAAATAATTATTAGTTTTTCTTCTTCAATTGTAAATTATTATTATTATTAGAAGTAGTAGTAGTAGTAAAATTGTTATTATTATTATTATTTTATTATTATCATTATTATTAGTAGTAGTTCTCATGTTATAGAGAAACCAGACGTTAGCATGGGTATGTTAAACCCTGAGGCTATAATTTCACGCCAGCAAAATGTCTAAGGTGTCCACAGGTAAGTGTCGATTTCTTGTTTGGAACAAGGAATCATCAAACCGTATCGTAAACATTCTTGATAGGCAGTTGGGAGGGGCCATGTTGGATAATTATGAACCAACCTCAAATTGAAATTGAATTAGGCATACAAGACATTAGAACCTTAATTTTAAATATATTATCTTGAGAAATAAAACTTTAGTATGGTTACAATTATTTGGCGAGACAAGTTAAATAAAACTACTTCGAAAAAATTTGTAAAGGCAGGATTAATATTCTTGGAATAATAAGGGAGTTTTGAAACAGGTTAATTATTTGCTCGATTATTGTGAAATATTACTGCAAAGTGTGTGTATTTATATCTATATATATATATATATATAGGAGTATGTAAAATTACCATCGTTGTTTGATTCATTCATAGTGTTTGATATACATGCGTTATTTTGAGATATGAGCAATGTGATGTGTAGAATTAATATTGTAATTCATTATTGGGTTAATTCATAGTAACCTCATGCAGGTATTCATTTGATATTATAGAATTGTAAATGTTGAATTGAATTATATAAAATTTGTATAATGTTGCAGTGTGTAACATTAGCATAGGAATTTGCCTATTTGTGTATACTTGTAGGAGTATCAAGTGTATGGATATATCAGAGCATGGGTGTGCATATCTGTATACACTTGTAGACGTGCAAAGTTGAGACTTGAAAATTGTAAAACTTTTAAATGAGCTTATTCAAAAGCACAGGTCCAGTGGTAAGCAAGACAGGCAGAGTGAGAAGTGTGATCTGGTCATCAATGAAAAACATGATAATGTATACCCCCAACATGATCTGCATGTCAAGACGGAGCAAGACGTCAATCAAGAAGTCAAATCACAACCTTCCCAACCAGCAAAACTACCCATTGTACAACTGGGCCCAAATGTTAGAGGTGCAAAATAATCCAGTGAAAATAAGGATACACTGATGAAAATCCTTCATTGGTCAATTAAGATTCACGCAAACTATAAAAGAGTATGGTAGAATATGAAGCATTGACAATGTAGGACTTTTTTGCAGGACAATATGTATTCTACACAACTCACCAGACATTATTGACCAGTCGAGCTATATTTTTTTTTAGTCATAGCTCTCAGCCAACAAATAACAGATTTCATAGAAGATGACATTTGAATATATGATACAGAATGGAAAATCTTTGTGAAGTTAGTGGTAAGGAAAATTAGCTGCCATGGGAAACAGAAAGGGCGGCCAAAATTCACGTAACTACACCGAATATCAGACAATTTTAGGTAAATCCTTATATAAAAAAAGTTGATTAGTTCCATGGAGTTATTCTGCTCGCTTTGATAATTATATACTCTCAAAAATTAATTTATAAAAACAAACATATGTTGAAAAGAGGATTATATCATACAACTGCAAGAAAATGCAAGTTATCAGATTCAGATTACTTTACTTGTTAGCAAACAAGTTTACATGATCATAAAAACCTTACTCTTGTTAGCAAACAAGTTTACATGATCATGTGATCATTAAAAAAAACCAATGTATCTAAACAGTAAAATGTTTACAAATAATGAACAGGCAGTAAGACTATATGTACATGAATGTAAAACATGCAAAGTGTTGTACTCCTAATGAAGGCCTAGATTACCGGGTATATCCCTCATTAATCCTTGTTCAGATTCCTTGTGTACAACAAGATACGAAGTCGAATTACTGGGAATATGGGATTATAGAGTTTATATGAGCTCAGTCATAAGTTTTAGTTCTTGTCTGATTGTGACTTGAAACATGGGTTTATACCATTAAGATCTTCATCGTACTCACAGTACTCCTATTAACATATTATGTGAGTACTCCTATTAACATATGTGAGTACTCCTATTATCATATTGTGTCAGTACAAGTCAATATAAATAATTATTAGTTTTTCTTCTTCAATTGTAAATTATTATTATTATTAGAAGTAGTAGTAGTAGTAAAATTGTTATTATTATTTTATTATTATCATTATTATTAGTAGTAGTTCTCATGTTATAGAGAAACCAGACGTTAGCATGGGTATGTTAAACCCTGAGGCTATAATTTCACGCCAGCAAAATGTCTAAGGTGTCCACAGGTAAGTGTCGATTTCTTGTTTGGAACAAGGAATCATCAAACCGTATCGTAAACATTCTTGATAGGCAGTTGGGAGGGGCCATGTTGGATAATTATGAACCAACCTCAAATTGAAATTGAATTAGGCATACAAGACATTAGAACCTTAATTTTAAATATATTATCTTGAGAAATAAAACTTTAGTATGGTTACAATTATTTGGCGAGACAAGTTAAACAAAACTACTTCGAAAAAATTTGTAAAGGCAGGATTAATATTCTTGGAATAATAAGGGAGTTTTGAAACAGGTTAATTATTTGCTCGATTATTGTGAAATATTACTGCTAAGTGTGTGTATTTATATCTATATATATATATATAGGAGTATGTAAAATTACCATCGTTGTTTGATTCATTCATAGTGTTTGATATACATGCGTTATTTTGAGATATGAGCAATGTGATGTGTAGAATTAATATTATAATTCGTTATTGGGTTAATTCATAGTAACCTCATGCAGGTATTCATTTGATATTATAGAATTGTAAATGTTGAATTGAATTATATAAAATTTGTATAATGTTGCAGTGTGTAACATTAGCATAGGAATTTGCCTATTTGTGTATACTTGTAGGAGTATCAAGTGTATGGATATATCAGAGCATGGGTGTGCATATCTGTATACACTTGTAGACGTGCAAAGTTGAGACTTGAAAATTGTAAAACTTTTAAATGAGCTTATTCAAAAGCACAGGTCCAGTGGTAAGCAAGACAGGCAGAGTGAGAAGTGTGATCTGGTCATCAATGAAAAACATGATAACGTATACCCCCAACATGATCTGCATGTCAAGACGGAGCAAGACGTCAATCAAGAAGTCAAATCACAACCTTTCCAACCAGCAAAACTACCCATTGTACAAGTGGGCCCAAATGTTAGAGGTGCAAAATAATCCAGTGAAAATAAGGATACACTGATGAAAATCCTTCAATTGGTCAATTAAAATTCAAACAAACTATAAAAGAGTATGGTAGAATATGAAGCATTGACAATGTAGGACTTTTTTGCAGGACAATATGTATTCTACACAACTCACCAGACATTATTGACCAGTCGAGCTATATTTTTTTTTAGTCATAGCTCTCCGCCAACAAAAAATTTTAACAGATTTTATAGAAGATGACACGTGATTCCTTGATACAGAAGGGAAAATCTTTGTGAAGTTCGTGGTATGGAAAATTAGCTGCCATGGGAAACAGAAAGGGCTGCCAAAATTCACGTAACTACACCGAATATCAGACAATTTTAAGTAAATCCTTATTATGAACCAACCTCCAATTGAAATTGAATTAGGCATGCCAGACATTAGAACCTTAATTTTAAATATATTATCTTGAGAAATAAAACTTTAGTATGGTTACAATTATTTGGCGAGACAAGTTAAATAAAACTACTTCGAAAAAATTTGTAATGGCAGGATTAATATTCTTGGAATAATAAGGGAGTTTTGAAACAGGTTAATTATTTGCTCGATTATTGTGAAATATTACTGCAAAGTGTGTGTATTTATATATATATATATCTAGGAGTATGTAAAATTACCATCGTTGTTTGATTCATTCATAGTGTTTGATATACATGCGTTATTCTGAGATATGAGCAATGTGATGTGTAGAATTAATATTGTAATTCATTATTGGGTTAATTTATAGTAACCTCATGCAGGTATTAATTTGATATTATAGAATTGTAAATGTTGAATTGAATTATATAAAATTTGTATAATGTTGCAGTGTGTAACATTAGTATAGGAATTTGCCTATTTGTGTATACTTGTAGGAGTATCAAGTGTATGGATATATCAGAGCATGGGTGTGCATATCTGTATACACTTGTAGACGTGCAAAGTTGAGACTTGAAAATTGTAAAACTTTTAAATGAGCTTATTCAAAAGCACAGGTCCAATGGTAAGCAAGACAGGCAGAGTGAGAAGTGTGATCTGGTCATCAATGAAAAACATGATAATGTATACCCCCAACATGATCTGCATGTCAAGATGGAGCAAGACGTCAATCAAGAAGTCAAATCAAAACCTTCCCAACCAGCAAAACTACCCATTGTACAAGTGGGCCCAAATGTTAGAGGTGCAAAATAATCCAGTGAAAATAAGGATACACTGATGAAAATCCTTCAATTGGTCAATTAAAATTCAAACAAACTATAAAAGAGTATGGTAGAATATGAAGCATTGACAATGTAGGACTTTGTAGGACAATATGTATTCTACAAGACTCACCAGACATTATTGACCAGTCGAGCTATATTTTTTTTTAGTCATAGCTCTCCGCCAACAAAAAATTTTAACAGATTTTATAGAAGATGACACGTGATTCCTTGATACAGAAGGGAAAATCTTTGTGAAGTTCGTGGTATGGAAAATTAGCTGCCATGGGAAACAGAAAGGGCTGCCAAAATTCACGTAACTACACCGAATATCAGACAATTTTAAGTAAATCCTTATTATGAACCAACCTCCAATTGAAATTGAATTAGGCATGCCAGACATTAGAACCTTAATTTTAAATATATTATCTTGAGAAATAAAACTTTAGTATGGTTACAATTATTTGGCGAGACAAGTTAAATAAAACTACTTCGAAAAAATTTGTAATGGCAGGATTAATATTCTTGGAATAATAAGGGAGTTTTGAAACAGGTTAATTATTTGCTCGATTATTGTGAAATATTACTGCAAAGTGTGTGTATTTATATCTATATATATATATATATATAGGAGTATGTAAAATTACCATCGTTGTTTGATTCATTCATAGTGTTTGATATACATGCGTTATTTTGAGATATGAGCAATGTGATGTGTAGAAAATATATTGTAATTCGTTATTGGGTTAATTCATAGTAACCTCATGCAGGTATTCATTTGATATTATAGAATTGTAAATGTTGAATTGAATTATATAAAATTTGTATAATGTTGCAGTGTGTAACATTAGCATAGGAATTTGCCTATTTGTGTATACTTGTAGGAGTATCAAGTGTATGGATATATCAGAGCTTGGGTGTGCATATCTGTATACACTTGTAGACGTGCAAAGTTGAGACTTGAAAATTGTAAAACTTTTAAATGAGCTTATTCAAAAGCACAGGTCCAGTGGTAAGCAAGACAGGCAGAGTGAGAAGTGTGATCTGGTCATCAATGAAAAACATGATAACGTATACCCCCAACATGATCTGCATGTCAAGACGGAGCAAGACGTCAATCAAGAAGTCAAATCACAACCTTCCCAACCAGCAAAACTACCCATTGTACAACTGGGCCCAAATGTTAGAGGTGCAAAATAATCCAGTGAAAATAAGGATACACTGATGAAAATCCTTCATTGGTCAATTAAGATTCACGCAAACTATAAAAGAGTATGGTAGAATATGAAGCATTGACAATGTAGGACTTTTTTGCAGGACAATATGTATTCTACACAACTCACCAAACATTATTGACAAGTCGAGCTATATTTTTTTTTAGTCATAGCTCTCAGCCAACAAATAACAGATTTCATAGAAGATGACATTTGAATATATTATACAGAATGGAAAATCTTTGTGAAGTTCGTGGTAAGGAAAATTAGCTGCCATGGGAAACAGAAAGGGCGGCCAAAATTCACGTAACTACACCGAATATCAGACAATTTTAGGTAAATCCTTATATAAAAAAAGTTGATTAGTTCCATGGAGTTATTCTGCTCGCTTTGATAATTATATACTCTCAAAAATTAATTTATAAAAACAAACATATGTTGAAAAGAGGATTATATCATACAACTGCAAGAAAATGCAAGTTATCAGATTCAGATTACTTTACTTGTTAGCAAACAAGTTTACATGATCATAAAAACCTTACTCTTGTTAGCAAACAAGTTTACATGATCATGTGATCATTAAAAAAAACCAATGTATCTAAACAGTAAAATGGTTACAAATAATGAACAGGCAGTAAGACTATATGTACATGAATGTAAAACATGCAAAGTGTTGTACTCCTAATGAAGGCCTAGATTACCGGGTATATCCCTCATTAATCCTTGTTCAGATTCCTTGTGTACAACAAGATACGAAGTCGAATTACTGGGAATATGGGATTATAGAGTTTATATGAGCTCAGTCATAAGTTTTAGTTCTTGTCTGATTGTGACTTGAAACATGGGTTTATACCATTAAGATCTTCATCGTACTCACAGTACTCCTATTAACATATTATGTGAGTACTCCTATTAACATATGTGAGTACTCCTATTATCATATTGTGTCAGTACAAGTCAATATAAATAATTATTAGTTTTTCTTCTTCAATTGTAAATTATTATTATTATTAGAAGTAGTAGTAGTAGTAAAATTGTTATTATTATTATTATTTTATTATTATCATTATTATTAGTAGTAGTTCTCATGTTATAGAGAAACCAGACGTTAGCATGGGTATGTTAAACCCTGAGGCTATAATTTCACGCCAGCAAAATGTCTAAGGTGTCCACAGGTAAGTGTCGATTTCTTGTTTGGAACAAGGAATCATCAAACCGTATCGTAAACATTCTTGATAGGCAGTTGGGAGGGGCCATGTTGGATAATTATGAACCAACCTCAAATTGAAATTGAATTAGGCATACAAGACATTAGAACCTTAATTTTAAATATATTATCTTGAGAAATAAAACTTTAGTATGGTTACAATTATTTGGCGAGACAAGTTAAATAAAACTACTTCGAAAAAATTTGTAATGGCAGGATTAATATTCTTGGAATAATAAGGGAGTTTTGAAACAGGTTAATTATTTGCTCGATTATTGTGAAATATTACTGCAAAGTGTGTGTATTTATATATATATATATATAGGAGTATGTAAAATTACCATCGTTGTTTGATTCATTCATAGTGTTTGATATACATGTGTTATTTTGAGATATGAGCAATGTGATGTGTAGAAAATATATTATAATTCGTTATTGGGTTAATTCATAGTAACCTCATGCAGGTATTCATTTGATATTATAGAATTGTAAATGTTGAATTGAATTATATAAAATTTGTATAATGTTGCAGTGTGTAACATTAGCATAGGAATTTGCCTATTTGTGTATACTTGTAGGAGTATCAAGTGTATGGATATATCAGAGCATGGGTGTGCATATCTGTATACACTTGTAGACGTGCAAAGTTGAGACTTGAAAATTGTAAAACTTTTAAATGAGCTTATTCAAAAGCACAGGTCCAGTGGTAAGCAAGACAGGCAGAGTGAGAAGTGTGATCTGGTCATCAATGAAAAACATGATAACGTATACCCCCAACATGATCTGCATGTCAAGACGGAGCAAGACGTCAATCAAGAAGTCAAATCACAACCTTCCCAACCAGCAAAACTACCCATTGTACAACTGGGCCCAAATGTTAGAGGTGCAAAATAATCCAGTGAAAATAAGGATACACTGATGAAAATCCTTCATTGGTCAATTAAGATTCACGCAAACTATAAAAGAGTATGGTAGAATATGAAGCATTGACAATGTAGGACTTTTTTGCAGGACAATATGTATTCTACACAACTCACCAGACATTATTGACCAGTCGAGCTATATTTTTTTTTAGTCATAGCTCTCAGCCAACAAATAACAGATTTCATAGAAGATGACATTTGAATATATGATACAGAATGGAAAATCTTTGTGAAGTTCGTGGTAAGGAAAATTAGCTGCCATGGGAAACAGAAAGGGCGGCCAAAATTCACGTAACTACACCGAATATCAGACAATTTTAGGTAAATCCTTATATAAAAAAAGTTGATTAGTTCCATGGAGTTATTCTGCTCGCTTTGATAATTATATACTCTCAAAAATTAATTTATAAAAACAAACATATGTTGAAAAGAGGATTATATCATACAACTGCAAGAAAATGCAAGTTATCAGATTCAGATTACTTTACTTGTTAGCAAACAAGTTTACATGATCATAAAAACCTTACTCTTGTTAGCAAACAAGTTTACATGATCATGTGATCATTAAAAAAAACCAATGTATCTAAACAGTAAAATGTTTACAAATAATGAACAGGCAGTAAGACTATATGTACATGAATGTAAAACATGCAAAGTGTTGTACTCCTAATGAAGGCCTAGATTACCGGGTATATCCCTCATTAATCCTTGTTTAGATTCCTTGTGTACAACAAGATACGAAGTCGAATTACTGGGAATATGGGATTATAGAGTTTATATGAGCTCAGTCATAAGTTTTAGTTCTTGTCTCATTGTGACTTGAAACATGGGTTTATACCATTAAGATCTTCATCGTACTCACAGTACTCCTATTAACATATTATGTGAGTACTCCTATTAACATATGTGAGTACTCCTATTATCATATTGTGTCAGTACAAGTCAATATAAATAATTATTAGTTTTTCTTCTTCAATTGTAAATTATTATTATTATTAGAAGTAGTAGTAGTAGTAAAATTGTTATTATTATTATTATTTTATTATTATCATTATTATTAGTAGTAGTTCTCATGTTATAGAGAAACCAGACGTTAGCATGGGTATGTTAAACCCTGAGGCTATAATTTCACGCCAGCAAAATGTCTAAGGTGTCCACAGGTAAGTGTCGATTTCTTGTTTGGAACAAGGAATCATCAAACCGTATCGTAAACATTCTTGATAGGCAGTTGGGAGGGGCCATGTTGGATAATTATGAACCAACCTCAAACTGAAATTGAATTAGGCATACAAGACATTAGAACCTTAATTTTAAATATATTATCTTGAGAAATAAAACTTTAGTATGGTTACAATTATTTGGCGAGACAAGTTAAACAAAACTACTTCGAAAAAATTTGTAAAGGCAGGATTAATATTCTTGGAATAATAAGGGAGTTTTGAAACAGGTTAATTATTTGCTCGATTATTGTGAAATATTACTGCTAAGTGTGTGTATTTATATCTATATATATATATAGGAGTATGTAAAATTACCATCGTTGTTTGATTCATTCATAGTGTTTGATATACATGCGTTATTTTGAGATATGAGCAATGTGATGTGTAGAAAATATATTATAATTCGTTATTGGGTTAATTCATAGTAACCTCATGCAGGTATTCATTTGATATTATAGAATTGTAAATGTTGAATTGAATTATATAAAATTTGTATAATGTTGCAGTGTGTAACATTAGCATAGGAATTTGCCTATTTGTGTATACTTGTAGGAGTATCAAGTGTATGGATATATCAGAGCATGGGTGTGCATATCTGTATACACTTGTAGACGTGCAAAGTTGAGACTTGAAAATTGTAAAACTTTTAAATGAGCTTATTCAAAAGCACAGGTCCAGTGGTAAGCAAGACAGGCAGAGTGAGAAGTGTGATCTGGTCATCAATGAAAAACATGATAACGTATACCCCCAACATGATCTGCATGTCAAGACGGAGCAAGACGTCAATCAAGAAGTCAAATCACAACCTTCCCAACCAGCAAAACTACCCATTGTACAACTGGGCCCAAATGTTAGAGGTGCAAAATAATCCAGTGAAAATAAGGATACACTGATGAAAATCCTTCAATTGGTCAATTAAAATTCAAACAAACTATAAAAGAGTATGGTAGAATATGAAGCATTGACAATGTAGGACTTTTTTGCAGGACAATATGTATTCTACACAACTCACCAGACATTATTGACCAGTCGAGCTATATTTTTTTTTAGTCATAGCTCTCCGCCAACAAAAAATTTTAACAGATTTTATAGAAGATGACACGTGATTCCTTGATACAGAAGGGAAAATCTTTGTGAAGTTCGTGGTATGGAAAATTAGCTGCCATGGGAAACAGAAAGGGCTGCCAAAATTCACGTAACTACACCGAATATCAGACAATTTTAAGTAAATCCTTATTATGAACCAACCTCCAATTGAAATTGAATTAGGCATGCCAGACATTAGAACCTTAATTTTAAATATATTATCTTGAGAAATAAAACTTTAGTATGGTTACAATTATTTGGCGAGACAAGTTAAATAAAACTACTTCGAAAAAATTTGTAATGGCAGGATTAATATTCTTGGAATAATAAGGGAGTTTTGAAACAGGTTAATTATTTGCTCGATTATTGTGAAATATTACTGCAAAGTGTGTGTATTTATATCTATATATATATATATATATAGGAGTATGTAAAATTACCATCGTTGTTTGATTCATTCATAGTGTTTGATATACATGCGTTATTTTGAGATATGAGCAATGTGATGTGTAGAAAATATATTATAATTCGTTATTGGGTTAATTCATAGTAACCTCATGCAGGTATTCATTTGATATTATAGAATTGTAAATGTTGAATTGAATTATATAAAATTTGTATAATGTTGCAGTGTGTAACATTAGCATAGGAATTTGCCTATTTGTGTATACTTGTAGGAGTATCAAGTGTATGGATATATCAGAGCATGGGTGTGCATATCTGTATACACTTGTAGACGTGCAAAGTTGAGACTTGAAAATTGTAAAACTTTTAAATGAGCTTATTCAAAAGCACAGGTCCAATGGTAAGCAAGACAGGCAGAGTGAGAAGTGTGATCTGGTCATCAATGAAAAACATGATAATGTATACCCCCAACATGATCTGCATGTCAAGATGGAGCAAGACGTCAATCAAGAAGTCAAATCACAACCTTCCCAACCAGCAAAACTACCCATTGTACAAGTGGGCCCAAATGTTAGAGGTGCAAAATAATCCAGTGAAAATAAGGATACACTGATGAAAATCCTTCAATTGGTCAATTAAAATTCAAACAAACTATAAAAGAGTATGGTAGAATATGAAGCATTGACAATGTAGGACTTTGTAGGACAATATGTATTCTACAAGACTCACCAGACATTATTGACCAGTCGAGCTATATTTTTTTTTAGTCATAGCTCTCCGCCAACAAAAAATTTTAACAGATTTTATAGAAGATGACACGTGATTCCTTGATACAGAAGGGAAAATCTTTGTGAAGTTCGTGGTATGGAAAATTAGCTGCCATGGGAAACAGAAAGGGCTGCCAAAATTCACGTAACTACACCGAATATCAGACAATTTTAAGTAAATCCTTATTATGAACCAACCTCCAATTGAAGTTGAATTAGGCATGCCAGACATTAGAACCTTAATTTTAAATATATTATCTTGAGAAATAAAACTTTAGTATGGTTACAATTATTTGGCGAGACAAGTTAAATAAAACTACTTCGAAAAAATTTGTAATGGCAGGATTAATATTCTTGGAATAATAAGGGAGTTTTGAAACAGGTTAATTATTTGCTCGATTATTGTGAAATATTACTGCAAAGTGTGTGTATTTATATATATATATATCTAGGAGTATGTAAAATTACCATCGTTGTTTGATTCATTCATAGTGTTTGATATACATGTGTTATTTTGAGATATGAGCAATGTGATGTGTAGAATTAATATTGTAATTCATTATTGGGTTAATTCATAGTAACCTCATGCAGGTATTCATTTGATATTATAGAATTGTAAATGTTGAATTGAATTATATAAAATTTGTATAATGTTGCAGTGTGTAACATTAGCATAGGAATTTGCCTATTTGTGTATACTTGTAGGAGTATCAAGTGTATGGATATATCAGAGCATGGGTGTGCATCTGTGTACACTTGTAGAAGTGCATATCTGTGTACACTTGTAGAAGTGCAATGTACAGAGATGCATCTGATTATATTTTGTTTAGTATATAATAAGACTGAGAATAGGTATTTTGATGATCACGCCTGCGTGACCAGAAACAGTAATGCCTATCTGAAGATCTTCATGTATTAATGTTAGTGTGAGTTACTTAGCAAAAGGAATATGCTTTATAATGTCTGTGTATGTATTCTTTAGAAGCTTTTAGGGACCAGAGGGAAGTACTCAGTGCTGTGGTCTGAGTCTCTTGAAGACAAAATGGAAGTTAGAAGGAAGTTTAGGGACCAGAGGGAATTGCCCCAGCAATTGGTCTGAGTCTCTGGGAGACAAAGGAATGGAGAAGAAGAAACATACAGATCAGTATGATTTCGGACAAGAAGGGAAAATTTCACACACTAATTCAAAAGATGAACTAGGCAGTCATTTGTTTAAGTGATATGATATCAGCTAAATTGTATTTGCGAGATTACTGTTTGAAATATATTAAATTGTTATTTAAAATTTCAATTTATGTATTCATTAATTTATCTATCAGCACCGCTGACTGGGGGCTCAGAGCTTTGCATCTCTCTATAACTGATTTCTGAAAAAAATGAGCCAGGGTGGGTCTTCTGTATTAATTTAAATAAATTAGGACCACCCCACCACAAAAATGGAAGCAACATAACCTTTAAGGTATTTCAAGTAGTAGTAGTATATACAGATATATGTAAATTATCTGTTCTGTCTTCAGACCTGATTGAGATCTGGCTGAACTCCATACATTCTTGCTCACCATTCTCTCAAGCTGACCTCCCTTGTGTGATTTTGGTGGCAACACGTAAATAAGATTCCAGAGGCATGTAACGATCACATTGAATGTGTCTATAAATTTCTTCGAATTCATTGCTACAGCAAAAACTGTTACATGTCATACATGACTTGACATCAGAAATGTGTTGCACCAGCAGAAAAGGCAAGTCCACCTTTTTGCTGAAACGTCATTTTTGAAAAAGAAAGCTTCCAATGGAAATGAAAACTAAGGTCAACAACGCCAAACCGAAGCCGTTAACTTGCTGAGAGTGCTATTAAAAATTATTATCAACGTCAATGTAAAACGAGGATCGAAGTCATTAGTCATTAAACAGTCCAGTTCTCTAACACTGTTTCCCCCAGTTTTCTTAATGTCAAAGCTATTTTGTTTCTTCAATATTTGGAGGTCACTCATGCGGTCTATGTTTTAGGACCCCGTTGTGCACGTGTTATCGAGTGAGAGGTGTACATGTAGTATCTACAGATATTAGTTAAATAGTATTTGCTCTGTTGCTTTTTCTCCCATATTTTGAAAGTAAAACAAGTGACCTTATAGCACTTCTCAAATTCCACAACAGAGCATGGTTCCTATGTTGAATAATATAATATTTAGACTTTGCTATCTATGATTTGTATATTTTCCTTAACATATTTGCCCAAATGTTTATGAAACTGGGCAATCTAAAAGTGTTACTTCCTAGACAGTGATGTTTGCCATTATTTATCAGATTCACTGTTCGCTCAAATATTTACAAAATTGGCTAGTGATTTAACCAGTGATTTAGTGATATAACCAGAGACACATAATATTTCTGCTACAGCTCACTGAGGAAGTGGATAATGATCAGCTATCAAAACACCTGTGAATGTGCAAGAGTTTGTTGACATAGTTGAAATCAACACCAACTACTTGATAAGCCAAGGCCTACATTTAGCCCTGAGCTTAAAATAACACCATAAATAACTGGATATGGTGAGGGAGCATCTCAATGTACATCTGCAAAATCATAATCAAAAGTGAACGCTATGTGCAAAGCTGAAAAACTAAAACATAAAACACTGCTGTACACCCTTAATATCTTGTATGTATCATACAACATTTAGATGGTTTACTCTAGTGATGGGAATCTGTGAGAAATTCATAATCGATAATCGGTTCCCCTTAACCAACTGATCATCGATTATAATCGGTTATTAAGATCAAATTTTAACTTTTGTTAAACAGTTATATCTTTGATCAAGAGTTCAAAAATATATAATAAAAATGTACAGGAGTAATCTCTTTTAATGACATGTATACTTTAACCTGACAATAATATTACATTATGTGTTACTACATTGTTAAATGAGCGTAACTTTTTATGGCTGATCAATCATATGTAACTGAAATACTGCTACAATCCCCCGAAATTCTTTCGTTCAAATGTGATGTGTGTATAATTTAAAGTATAGAAGGACATGTTTTTCTTGTTTGTCATTGTTTATAAATACTACAATAGATGTTGCAATTTGACTGAAACAAATCAACAAAATGTGTTTAAATGTATTAACTGAACAATTTAACAACTTGACCATGTAATAATGACTATATGTTCCTAATTATGAATCATAAGGTTTCATATTTGTAGTTGTGAAAGGAATTAATAAATTTCAGGTCAACTTTAGTGGCTGGGAGTTTTACTAACCTTTGCGCTTTGCATTCACCTAAAAAGTAGTCTCCCTTTACACACAATCGATTATGGAATTAACAATCGATTATCTGCTCAATCAACTGATGATCGATTATAATCGATAATCGGAGCAACACTAGTTTACTCTATATTTACTGCATGGGTGTATCGAAAGTACCCCTCTACCCAAACAATTTATCACCAATGTCACACTGGAATGAGTTATCTTGTGTATGTGTTGTCATATGCATTTTCAAAGCACTACTATGAGTAAACATTTGATCACAAAGTCCACATTTGAACGGTTTATCTTCAGAATGCATCATTATGTGCTGATTCCGAGTGCTACTTTTCCTAAAGAGGTCGTCACATCTTTCATGCTTGATTTTTTTCACTCTGGTATGTATCATCATGTGCGTCTTCAAATTACTACAATGATTAAACATTTTATCACAAACTTCACATTTAAATGGCTTTTCTCCTGTATGTACCCTCATGTGCATCATCAAAGTTCCTCTCTGTCTAAACATTTTATCACAAATTTCACAGCTGAATGGTTTATCTCCAGTATGTATCATCAAGTGTGTCTTCAAATTAGTACCCTGCCTAAACATTCTGTCGCAAACTTCACATTTGAAGGGCTTATCTCCAGTATGTACCCTCGTGTGCATCTTCAAAGTACTACTCTGCCTAAACACCTCATCACAAACCTCACATTTAAATGGTTTGTCTCCAGAGTGTACACTCATGTGCTCTTTCAAATGACTACTCCGTGCAAACATTTTATTACAAAGTGCGCATTTGAATGGTGTATCTCCAGTATGTATTAACAAGTGCTTCTTTAAAGTAGTACTCTGTCTAAACATTTTATCACAAATTTCGCATTTAAATGGTTTATCCCCCGTATGTATGTACATGTGATTCTTCAAAGCACCACTCTGCCTAAACATTTTATGACAAACTTTACACTTGAATGGTTTATCTCCAGTATGTATCCTCATATGTATCTTTAATGCGCCACTGTGCCTAAACATTTTACCACAAACATCACATCTGAATGGTTTGTCTTCAGTATGTATCCTCATGTGCATCTTCAAAGCGCCACTCTGCCGAAACAGTTTATCACAAACTTCACACTTAAAAGATTTATCACCAGTATGTATCTTCATGTGCGTATTCAAGTTCCTCCTCTGCCCAAATAGTTTATCACAGACTTCACATTTGAATAGTTTATCTACAGCAATTACCTCCATATTCATCTTCAAAGAACACGTGTGCATAAACACTGTATAACAAAGAACATAAATAAAAAGCCCGGATTAAAAAATGTATACGTTTCCAACCCGTTCCGCCTCCGGTTTCGACAAAGCCACACTTCATAGCATTCCTTTCAGTCGTTCGTATCCCTGCCCATCGATTTTATAAACAAAAAGCATCAAAGATACGAAAATAATAAAAATATTAGTCATTTTACTTGTCATGATATATAATATTATCCATAATGTCCTAAAAGGGTCTCTAAAACTTACAAAACAGGCGTGCCACACCTGCATTTTTGCTACGCACTTCCGTAATCTAGAACCGGAAGTAGGGTCTAATAAACGACGCAGTAAAAAAAGTCCGTTTTTTATTATTAATTTTTTAATTATACATATTCACATACATTATACTATACTAACTTTGTTTGATATTTATTTTGTTTTAATGTTTTAAAATGGAACATACGCATCCTTAATTGTGTAGAAAAGAGTATGACAAAGTCATTTAACACAGATAGTGTATGACAAAAGCAGTCTCAGTGTGACAAAGCCAGATAAAATGTTTTAATAATATTATCTTATTGAGAGACACGTAATAATATTCTGAAAGAAATATAAAATACAAAGTTTTAATTTAAGTATTCAATCGAATATAGTATGCCAACATGATGCTATTATTATTATTATTATTATTATTATTATTATTATATTTATTATTATTATTATTATTATTATTATTATTATTATTATTATTATTATTAATAATAATTATCAGTAATAATAATAATAATAATAATAATGAGGGCTTTGTATAGCGCCTAATATTTCGAAGCTCTAAGCGCTTTGCACCATCAATAATGATTTGAGTCATATGACTACACTACAGAACAACAAATGACAAAAACAATGAAATTGGAAAACATAAAAACATGCTGAAAACATATAAGATACAAAACATGATTAGGTCGCTAAGTTTGTCAATGCAGTCGAAACAGGCGAGTCTTAAGAGCACTCTTAAAAGGGACCACTGTGTCTAATTTCAATGGGCAATTCGTTCCACGCCGCCGGGCCCTGGTGTGCAAACGAACGTTGTCCATATGACTTTGTTTTCACCTAGGGAACAATGAGTATACGATTATCAGAAGAAGAGCGTAAGGATCTAGATGGTGTATACACATGGGTGAGGTTGGATAGGTATGTTGAACTGGAGTCTGTCATTGAAACATAGCACAGAGAACAAATTTTGTGTTTGATTCTGTATCGAATCGATAGCCAATGTAGAGTACAGAGCAGTGGTGAGGTATGCTCTGATCGAGTAGTAGTAGTAGTAGTAGTAGTAGTAGTAGTAGTAGTAGTAGTAGTAGTAGTAGTAGTATATACAAACGTATGTAAATTAGCTATCTGTTCTATCTTCAGACCTGACTGAGATTTGGCAGAACTCCATACATTCTTGTTCACCATTCCCTCAAGCTGACCTCCCTTTTGTGATTTTGATGGGAACACTTGTCAATAAGATTTCAAAGGTATGTATTGATCGGATGCAATGTGTCTATAAATTTCTTCCAATTCATTGTTATGGCAAAAATTCTTACATGTCATACATGCCTTCACGTCAGAAATGTGTCGCAGCAGCAGAAAAGAAGAGCCCACCTTTTTGCTGAAAGGTCATTTTTGAGAAAAAAAAAGCTTCCTATGCAAATGAAAACTAATGTAAATAACGCCAAACCGAAGCCTTTAACTTACCGAGAGTTTCTCTCCAAGAGTCTCTCTTGGGGGTTTGTTGTTTTTCTTACTTTATTTTTATCGGTCTTTTTTAACATTTGTACGCATGATTTCGTTTACATGTATGACGTCTCATTGAGGTCACGTTTTTTCTGTTGCTATGGTTTATTATATCAGTCTCTCTACCAAATATGTTATCAAGCCCTACACGATATCGTGACCTAGGATCATTTACATTTATCGTTATAAATCCATGTGGCTTAACTTGCGCAATTGAATTTTTTTAAATTTAATTATATTCATTGCGTCTGGACACCAAGCCTGATGAATATTTCGCATAGTATGCATAAACTACATTACATATGGCTAAAATATTACAGTTCTTGCTACATTAATGTCAAAATTTCCAAGAACTCCATGGGCTAAACACCCAGTATAAAAACATCTTCCAGGATATAATTAGTGTGGTCCTGGAACCAGACTTGATATTCGACTCGATAACCAAGATCAGCCCAAACCTGCAGAGTATCCAATAAATGATACTGATAAAGCGTGTCATATTTATGATGTAGATTATAATAGTTAAGAATTCCAACAATGACATATTGCAGAGGTAAAGTTGATTCATGCAATAAATTGAATATAATAATTTTAAAAAATCTCTCAGTTAAAAACTTGCTAGCTTTCTAGTAAAATCTACGATGAAAGATAAGCTAGCATTAGTGGCTGGTAATAAATCAACCGATCATAAAATAATGGAATCGATTTGGTTTAGCCCAAGAGGATATTGGAGTGGAAGAGCAGCAATGTTACATGTTATGATGCTGAAAATTGCTTATCACGACAGGCAATATGGCAAATTTATCTACCACCACCTCCACAAATTCAGTACGCACATTTGGATGCCAGTTTTATCAGGCTGGTATTTTATTTTACCAGATGACTCTATCAAATTTGGTCGACGTCAAATAATGTACATATACACGTTGACTGTCGTTGACGTTGCAGGTAGATATAAGAAGCAGAGCCGTTATCAACAAAGACAGCAACTGAATTAATATCTGATTTTGAGCGAATCTATCAAGGAGGACCCTTACGATGACCACAGCTCATATAGGTTGGACATGACAAGGAGTTCAAGGTGAAGTATCATCTCTGGATATCAATATGCAAAGGAAATAGGTAAAAATTATCCGATATCTCGTGAATGGTTTACAAGACTAGTAAGTGCGAAAGCTGCATTAAATAATGAAATTACGCGAACAATCGCCATGTTCATTAATTACAAAAGGCACATGCCAAAAAAACGAACTAATTTTTTCAAAAGAATCAGTATTAAGTAATGTGACTGTGAAGTATTTATTTAAACCCGGTGAACTTGAAGGGAATTTAAAAGAGTGACTGATATTACAACACATAACATATATAGCGTGGTAAGATAGCTACAGACTAGATTCGGCTGCTCCTCAACGTGAATTTACACGTGAACAATTACAAGTAATTCCTGAAGATACATAAATACTACTGTTTTCACTTAACAAGCGCCTCGACGTCGATTACACTAAAGAAAGGTCAACATTGTATTTTCTAGTGTGTGACAAAAACTACTATCGTTTCTATCTACGGTAAATTGACTTGGATCATTATTTGAATACTGCCACCACATTACTGTATTACAGCTCACACAATGATTATTTTGTTGTTGTTTCAGCGCCATGATAAATTCTGCTTCAAGATCGAAGTCGCGCTTATTTCTGTGTCACACTGCTATTAACTAATAAAAATGTTCTGACCATAGCATCGCTAACAACTTCCTTGTTGGTGCCAGTGAAATATTGAAATATATGATAACCCTCTGCAAATGAGATATTTGTCTAACTCTAGATACTGCACGATAGCCTAAATGTGACCATTCGATACGATCATCAATGATTCAAACAACTGTAGCAGTAGTAACTAATCCTAGAGACGAATGGATCGTCATTGCGTATTCGGAAGTTCATAGAGTTTTGTCCATTGCAGTGCATCTTCAACAACACTTACAGGAACGAAAACAATATAATTTAACACAAGATTTTGTTTTTCCGATAATCCTGGTATATCAACTTCAATATTGTTTTCGTGTATCTGCTGGTCGAGAATACAATGGTATGGGTAGAAATGAAAACGTTTCCTTATGTAACTCAAATAATTTATGTTGAAGTTTATCATGAACAATCTTTAACTTGTCACTATCAAATCGTTTGGTCTAGATTTATCCCAAAAATCATTAATATAAGTTTCTGAATTTATTTCACGCATTATTTCACTCTGAATTTTATTCGACTATTATCTGAATTATTGCCTCAGTTCTTTTAATTCTAGATCAAACGCTCTATGATCATCTGTTATATTCTCATAATAATGTTTTTTTTAGCCATTCGTGCGGATACAATCCAACAAGCTCGGTGGTTGACTGTGATCGCCATACATTATCACTTCAGTATTCTTTAACAATAGTCAGTCAAGAAACATTTTTAACACATCTAATGAAACAGTGTATATTTCATCCCAATTATTATTTTTGGTATATATTTCTCACCATTTATCTCCCTTGTATCAAACAAAACCTATAACAAGTACATTATTTTACACCTCGTTCATTCACTCTTCTCGCAAATCTGTGTTAACACACCTAAATATGAACTCTGTCTAAATAATTGTTTTACCGCAATCACCAGGTTCGTTTGGATAAACAGTCTATGTATGGATACTGGATCATACACACAGATGGCGCAGACGCTAGCGATATCTGATTATTTTTACCATTAATATCTTTAACGGGAATTTCAAAGATTCGGTATAACTGTGTAACATTTCTTGATTTATTCTTCACAAGCCTCAACTAGTACCTGTACACTACAGTAAGTTTGAAAATTTTCGCCATAAATAAAATGAATCCGTGGCAACTCTGACCGCGGTATCGGGAAACCAATAATCATCGATAATGAATTAATTTAAACATAAGCTAACGTCGGCGATCTTAAATGTAAAAACTGTGGAGATTTTTAAACAGTATAACTTACAAATGTATATAATTTTACTTTTGTTTGAGAAAAGAGCTGTTTCTTTACTTATAAACGTATTCTTGCGTGCGGTATCGGCAATTACAATTAATCTAGTTCAGCAGCACCTTTATTTAATATTGTACAATGTCTTTTGTGATCATATGATCGTCCTGGAGTAAATTTGCTGATTATTCTTCTGCCAAGATCTTTCGGGATATATTCCTCGCTTTCATTTTTGATCCTGAATACAGTATTAGAATGTGTTCAGTAAACTTATATTCACCGAGATGATGACACTTATTTTTGATCTTGCTGATGGTCTTGTCGACGTCAGATTGTAGTGGGGGGGGGGTCTAGCTTAGCGATATCATTAATTCTAGCTCCGATGTCCATGACTGATTCAGCCCACTCGTTTATGTTTCAAGTCATATATACGTTAACCCATTTTCACGATTTCAACTTGTGAAATGTTCCGTTACCAGTTAAGATACACAAGTTATTTTTGAAAATTTCATCGGTTTTAGATCATCAACGCTAGGTTTCTCATTTATCGAATAAATTCCATAAATAAGTGCGGTGACAGGATACGCTCTTTTATAATATGGTTTGTTATACCAGTCAACACTCCTGGTTTTGAACTTTTACTCTGTATGGCAATTGTTTCCTTATGAAGGACAGTATAATATTTGTCAAGTATGATCCGATTGTATGTTTCTACTAGTACATTAAATTTTACTTTAAAAAGAATATATTTGATTGTCAAGATAATTTATGATCGTTGCCGCTCGTATGCCGTTCATCGAAGCATTGACACCATCAGTGATTTAGAATGTTAACCAGATATGAGATGCGCCATCTTTCTTCAATTCGTTCTTGGCGTGATGAAGTTTATTAATCAAACTTGTATTCTTTCGGATACACCAGTTTTCATCCGTAAGTCTGGAAATATTCAGCCATGGTGAAATTTATGTTTAGAAGGTTTCATCTTGAATAATCTTTCAAAATCATCAATGCTATAATATAATTAAGCCAAATGTTTAACTATATATATATATATATATATATATATATATATATATATATATATATATATATATATATATATATATATATAATTATTATTATTAATACCAATGTTATCAGAACTAGACACTATTTGTTAATCGCATTTATTAATTTATTGCAGAAACGTGCACAGTATTCAGAACCTGATCTCTTTGTATGTATGTATGTATGTATGTATGTATGTATGTATGTATGTATGTATGTTTCATAAATACCATTGCAAATGTCACTAATAATGATAATCACAATAATCATGTTCTTCTTATAAGCAATGCAAAGTATTAACACGTAGATATGTGTGTATCAACTTTCCATTTATACCATTGTAAATGTCATTAAATATGATTGAACATACTACCACTAGTAATAATAATAAATTAATATTAATATTATTATTGTGTAGCATATTTTCACATCGGTATACAGTTTGCTGTCTTTTCACCATTTATTAATCATTCACTCTGTCTCACATGTCTAACATGACCCCCCCTCTCTCTCTCTCTCTCTCTCTCTCTCTCTCTCTCTCTCTCTCACACACACACACACACACACACACACAAATCAGTAGATAAATATATTAAAATAGTTCCACTTAAATTTACCTTTTAAGAAACAAATTACAATCCTTCTTCATTCATGCTTCGGTGGCTTAGTGGTTAGAGCGTCCGCCGTGAGAGCTTGAGGTCGTGGGTTCGATTCCTGGCCGAGTCATACCAAAGACTTACAAAAATGTTACTAACTGCTGCCTCGCTTGACGCTTAGCATTAAGAGGTCAGTGTTAGGACTGGTCGGCCTGGTGTCAGGATAATGTGACTGGGTGAGACATCATGTTACATGTCTGCGGCATGATTCCCCAGTGCTAGACATCACTATAACTGTCTCACTGCAGACATCGTAGCGATATGACTGAAAAATAGTTAAAGCTACGTTAAAATCCTAAACAAACAAACACACATTCATGTTTCAACTGGAAAAGAAATACAGTAAGTGTATGTGCATAAATGAAATAGAATCGCCAAAACGGACACATTTAGTTTGCAAATTGTAAAGATTATATTGATTCTACAGAGATAACATCCATGATTTCAGTGACGTTTTTAATGTTAATGATCCATAATTGAACACCACCATTTCAAACTATGAGCACTTTAATCTTGCTAAGGGTATAAATTATTTATTGAATTTAGCTGAATGGTCTAACTTGATAGCATTCTGATTTGAACTAATTTGAATGGTCTTACTGGATAGGAATGCTAGTTGAACTAACATGAATGGTCTTACTTGATAACATTCCGATATGAACTAACTTGAATGGTCTTACTCGATAGCATTCGATTTGAACTAATTTGAATGGTGTTGCATGATAGAAATGCTAGTTGAACTAATCTGAATGGTCGTACTGGATAGGAATGATATTTGAACTAACTTGAATGGTCTTACTGATTAGGAATGCTATTTGAACTAACTTGAATGGTGTTACTGGATATGAATGCTATTTGAACTAACTAGAGTGGTCTTACTGATTATGAATGCTATTTGAACTAACTGGAATGGTCTTACTGATTATGAATGCTATTTGAACTAAATTGAATGGTCTTACTGATTAGGAATGCTGTTTGAACTAACTAGAATGGTGTTACCGGATATGAATGCTATTTGAACTAACTTGAATGGTCTTACTGATTAGGAATGCTATTTGAACTAACTAGAATGGTCTTACTGGATAGGAATGCTATTTCAACTAACTTGAATGGTCTTACTGATTAGGAATGCTATTTGAACTAACTAGAATGGTCTTACTGATTAGGAATGCTGTTTGAATTAACTTGAATGGTCTTGCTGATTAGGAATGTTATTTGAACTAACTTGAATGGTCTTACTTATTTACTTATTAGGAATACTGTTTGAACTAACTTGAATGTTCTTACTGATTACGAAATGCTATTTGAACTAATTTGAATGGTCTTACTGATTAGGAATGCTGTTTGAACTAACTTGAATGGTCTTACTGATTAGGAATGCTATTTGAACTAACTTGAATGGTCTTACTGATTAGGAATGCTGCTTGAACTAACTAGAATGGTCTTACTGATTAGGAATGCTGTTCGAACTAACTTGAATGGTCTAACTGATTAGGAATGCTATTTGGACTAACTAGAATGGTCTTACTGATTAGGAATGCTGTTTGAACTAACTAGAATGGTCTTACTGATTAGGAATGCTGTTTGAACTAACTTGAATGGTCTTACTGATTAGGAATGCTATTTGAACTCACTAGAATGATCTTACTGATTAGGAATGCTGTTTGAACTAACTTGAATGGTCTAACTGATTAGGAATGCTTTTTGGACTAACTAGAATGGTCTTACTGATTAGGAATGCTGTTTGAACTAACTTGAATGGTCTTACTGATTAGGAATGCTATTTGAACTAACTAGAATGGTCTTACTGATTAGGAATGCTGCTTGAACTAACTAGAATGGTCTTACTGATTAGGAATGCTGTTCGAACTAACTTGAATGGTCTAACTGATTAGGAATGCTATTTGGACTAACTAGAATGGTCTTACTGATTAGGAATGCTGTTTGAACTAACTAGAATGGTCTTACTGATTAGGAATGCTGTTTGAACTAACTTGAATGGTCTTACTGATTAGGAATGCTATTTGAACTCACTAGAATGGTCTTACTGATTAGGAATGCTGTTTGAACTAACTTGAATGGTCTAACTGATTAGGAATGCTTTTTGGACTAACTAGAATGGTCTTACTGATTAGGAATGCTGTTTGAACTAACTTGAATGGTCTTACTGATTAGGAATGCTATTTGAACTAACTAGAATGGTCTTACTGATTAGGAATGCTGCTTGAACTAACTAGAATGGTCTTACTGATTAGGAATGCTGTTCGAACTAACTTGAATGGTCTAACTGATTAGGAATGCTATTTGGACTAACTAGAATGGTCTTACTGATTAGGAATGCTGTTTGAACTAACTAGAATGGTCTTACTGATTAGGAATGCTGTTTGAACTAACTTGAATGGTCTTACTGATTAGGAATGCTATTTGAACTCACTAGAATGGTCTTACTGATTAGGAATGCTGTTTGAACTAACTTGAATGGTCTAACTGGATGGGTTGCACAAGTAAATATACACCTTTTATAATAATATTAACGATTTAGCATAACAGCTTCATCTAACACAATCACAAATAATAGAAATATGCTCTCGTAGCTAGAATACAACATGAAATGTAATACTAAATAGACTTTAAACTGTTGTTGTCGGTCAAATGCATCATGGAATTTAATGCAGTAGAATCTTTAAAATGCAACATGAAATGCAAAACAGTACAGACTTTGAAACTAAAACACAGCAATACAGCATGAATATAATATAGTATAGACTTTAAAACAGTAAAGTCCAACACGAAATGTAATATAATACAGACTTTAAAACAGTAAAGTCCAACACGAAATGTAATATAATACAGACTTTAAAACTGTATAGTCTAACACGAAATGTAATGTAATACAGACTTTAGAATAGTAAAGTCCAACACGAAATATAATATAATTCAGAACTTAAAACAGTAAAGTCTAACATGAAATATAATATAATACATACCTTAGAACAGTAAAGTCCAACAAAAAATGTAATATAATACAGACTTTAAAACAGTAAAGTACAACACGAAATATAATATAATACAGACTTTAAAACAGTAGAATGCAAGAAGTGAAATGTAATAAAAAGACTTAAACAATAAAGTGCAACATGAAATGGTAAAATGATATTTACTAGAGTGTTTGGCTGAGGCCTGTTTTAAGGTGGTTCTGCCAACTACTATTTCATACATATTTAAGAATGTGGTCCTAATTGCCATAGGGCTAATAATGTTTCTTCGATCTCTATATTAGAATATTGTCCTTATTAATGGCCATCAAATATCTATTCCACAGACATTTTAGAAGACTTATTCATAGCCAACTAATACCTGTATCGATATATAAGATGAAACTAATGTTACTGTCTAATGATGCTTGGTCAGTGATATTTGCATGGTCAATGCTATTCATTCTATGTGTGGTGATTGTGGTCGGAGACAATTAATATTACATGTATACAAAGCCTAAACCATGTACAGCATGTAATAGTTGTTGCTAGGCTGTACATTTGGTTTCTTCGTTGTGCCTTCTTCCTTGACCTATGAAAATACACAGTTGCATAAAGTTTAATACTGGCCCAGAACTATTAGCAAGCATGCTACTAATTTAGAAGGAATTCAAGGCGAAACAGTAGATAATTCACGAAAGAATTTTGAATGCACGAGAAATCTGTATTACAATAACACCCACCCCACCCCACCCACCCCACCCCCACCCAACACGTCTGTTTTATCATCAGTAACAGTAAATAGTTCACGAAAGAATTTTTAACGCATGAGGACTCTGTACCACAATAACACACCCACACCCACACCAACACCCACACCCACATGCGTCTGTTTTATCATCGGCAATGGCACATACAAACCTAAAATCAAGAAAGTCCACCGGAGGAAAGGCTCTGAGAAAGCAATTGACAACCAAGGCTGCTCGTAATAACGCACTTTAAGACAGTGATTTTATTTCAAGAGAGAAGTAATGAATGTATGGAATGTTATACGAAAGTATAAAACTATAGAAAGAGGATATACAAATTTACAGAATAAAGAAAAATGTACAGAAGAGTAAATACATAAAATGAATTCTACTCACAAGCAAGAAAAGTAGAAAACTTGCCGGATTTCCACAACGCAGTAATAAACTTGGAAAATTATTTCAAGACGAAGTGAATCGAGACAGAGGAAGGGTCATTCCTTAAATGCTATTATCAGGAAGGTACCCAAGAATTATTCATCAGAAATATACCAAGAGAAAGAGTACTTACTACATCAACTGTAATAATAGCTTCGAAAATCAGAAACACAGACGTCTGACAACAAATCTATCCTATAAACATGAAAGGATATGAGGTGGCCCAGAGGGAACTTGCCGGTCATACCGTATAAAGAATTAAACATTTCGGGAGAGACGGTAGTTGTAAAATAAAAACGGTGCCACTCCTCACAAAAATTCAGAAACAAACAGTAGACCTTGGCTTATCCATCATTCCTTAGGAGATACGTTTCGAGGACACGGTCGACTGGTTCGACAACAAATCTGGCAGAAAGGTGGAAAAATCAAGATTGGTGACCGTTATTATACATCAGGGTTAGAATTCTTGAAATTGAAAAGACCAAACTCAGAGGAATTAAAAGGGAGATACTTCGTTCACAATAAATACATAGTCCAATCAATACAATTTAATTGAATTACATTTGGGTATGTTTATTGCATGTCCTTGGAATTGATGTCTTACTGGTATATGTCGGACATCACCGACTGGATTGACTTTGAAATCAACCTGAAACCCAAATTCGTATTTTCACATCATCGCAGATATGTATGATGTACAATGCCATAGTTATAAAATGATCACGGGGCTTTCGAAAACAAAATAATGTAAGCTCAAATATGGACAATCACTAGGTACCATGTCTGAACCAAATGTGTGAGTAGACCACAACGAGAAAAGAGGCTTGGTTTATATTGGTTGAACGCCACATTTCAGCGCAGAATAACCTATATATGGCGGTCAGTATAATTAGTTCAGGAAGAACCCGCAAATTCCACGGGAAGACCCACCAACCCATGTGAAACTATTGTCAAGCTTTCTCACATTCCCATGTTAGCCGAGACTCGAACATATATGAAATGACAGTGATCTGTTAGAAAAAAATGCGAGTGTCTTAGACCCTCAGTAACCTTGAAAAAAGTGGATTCCCAACAAATAGTTAAGTCATTTTCAAAAACGAAATAAAAGTTAAATAATCTTTGCATAAACTAACATATACGATGGTAATAATTACTTTGTATTACTTCACTACAATGACTGAGATCAGTAAACGTTATCGTTACAGGAAACTCTACAACTTAAATACTTCTCATCCAAAGTGAGATCAACTAGCCTACATCTCAATACCATGTATTACATCTCAATACCATGTATTACATCTCAATACCATGTATTACAACTCAATACCATGTATTACAACTCAATACCATGTATTACATCTCAATACCATGTATTACATCTCAATACCATGTATTACATCTCAATACCATGTATTACATCTCAATACCATGTATTACATCTCAATACCATGTATTACAACTCTTTTGCCTTAAACTGTGCAACAAATAGAGCGAAAGAAACAAATTATATCCATAAAATAAAATTTACAAATTATATCCATAAAATGAAATTTACAAATTCAAATAACTGCCAGTATGGTGAATGAAAAAAAATAGTATTAAATGTTATGTCACAAATCCAAATGTATCCTGTAATCCAAATGAGCTCCAGTGGTATTTCGAATGAAGTTCAATCTAGCGTGTTGTCACAATAGTCTTGTTGAATCTCAATGATATAATCCAAAATGTCTTTAAATGAATGCATGATTGAAATAAATAATTTATCTCAACTGATCCCAACTATATTACTTCAAGACTGATGTTAATGCTAAAAATGCCTAAATTTCTAGGTAAACATTTCATAAATAGAGAATTAAGATGTCATAACAAAAGGGGATATGGATTGAAATATTTATTCTACAACAGAACAGGCTACTCAAGGTCAAGTACTTTTGCAGTCAGACAATCACGAACTAGGTCATCCTAGCATCCTAAGAAAACTCACGACTTGAACTCGAGTCACAATTATGTTTCCGTTAGTAAGAGTACATCTCCCTATTTTAAACTATGATTGCGTTTTACATAATCGTCTTAAAGTGCAAGCCTATGATAACTAGCATATGGTATTGTACTTTATGATCCGTACGGTCAATACTCGTGATATTTAATATGCATAATAAACATCACACATGTACAACAGTGGTTTTCAAGAAAATAAGAAGACAAGGAAATTGTTTTAAACATGTTGTTTATTTCAGAACTGTATAACGTCTTTAAAGTTTAACTAAATACCATATTTGGAAAAGAGCGGAGATAACTGTTTAAGGTAAGATGGTCGGGATTTGAGGGAGAAGTGAAGCGATGAGTTGTGGAACTGACTACCACTGTTCCTGGTGGAAGAAAAGTTTGACATCAGTTCATAGATTCTCAGAGCTCTGGTAGATTGTGACGTAGAAGCTTTATGGACTTTGACGTGACTCCATTGTGCACCATGTTCTTCATAAACGTACCATATTAGACGTTATTTTTCAATAGCATAATGGATAGAAACTACAATTTTGGGAGCAATGTGGCTACTTAGAATTGTTATATTGTTACCTATGAAGTCGGAGTTTTGTTTTCGTGTGATTTAGTAAATTTTAAGGTGTTCCTATATTAATTAATTCGCCTTTGTGACGTTTGCATTTCATCCTATTTGTTGTTTTTGTGTGTTTGTGTGTAGTTTTTTTATACCAAATACTACCAAACACTGCCAGGTAAATAATCAAACATTCAATAACATTTTCTAGAGCTTTTCAATGTTACTAACTCGAACATTATCAAGGAAAAAACACACACTACTTCAAATAACCTTCTCTCTGATCTACATTCGGGATATGTTTGCACATTTCTTCTGTGACAACGTACAAACCATTAGAGATCAACTTGACAACACAGGTTCACTCGACTCGTCGTCGCCACACACCTCTGATCCAGTATTTCAAAGGTAACCTTTAACTGCATTTGGGCCAGTTTCTTCGGCTCTCTTATGTACAAACCTGATGTAAAGCGCCCAAACGTCATCCGAAATTAATCCGATTCCGATATCAACGCATACTGAGTGCTTAGACTGAACATTGCCTTCACTAACAGGTTTTATTATAACATTCCTCTCATCCGGCGAATTACATTCATTTTTTTTTTTATTTTAAAAAAAAAACGCTATTAAATTATTACTACTGTCCTCTCTCTTACCTCTATTTCATGTGAAAAATCTTAGAAAAAGTTGTTCTGTCCAAACTTGTATCTCTTCTGAATTTAAATAGCTTTTGTAGCAATGAAGAGTCTCCATAGAGACCACTCCGCGGTACTGAAACTGTCCTTCTGAGAGTAGTTAACGACCTTGTCTTTGTTTTGGATAATGGAACTATTACAGTCCTCAACCTGCTTGACTTGTCTGCAACATTAAACGCAACATACATCGGTATGTATTTGGCATTCAGCCTTACAATGATGCTTGGTCATATGTAGTCGAAAGGACACATATTCCTGCAATAAATGCAAAGCAGTCTAACGCAGCTTATGTGTTTATCATTCATGGAGGTTTGGTCTTGATCTGTTTCTCTTCATTCTATATACTGAGCCCCCTCTCAAGGGTCATAGATCGGATCGTCATACGATGTCTCATCCACTGTACGCTGATAGCGCCCACGTATTTAGTCATCCAACTGAATTTCGATGTTGACATCCAATGCGAAGAACGGTATATTCTGGGTAAGAAGTCATGGATACCATCTAACGAGCTGCCATGAATGATAAGAAATATGAAGACATTTTGATCACCACACAAACCTTTTCTCATTTATATCCTTTACCTCAGACAAGAAGTACAGCAACACCAACATTAAATTCACGCAGCCGGATCGAAACCTAGACGTCCCTTTCGACAGTAATCTTTCATTATACAACATGGCATCTTCAGCTCAGCTCCATGAGCAATTTTCTACGTTGATGCCACTGAAACGCATGGATGACACTTAGTACTTTCTAGATTTGAACATTTGCAATTCACGTCTATATGGTTAAGTTCAATACCTACAACAGAAACTTCAAAAAAAATTACAAGACAACGGCTCGGATCACATGAGTATTAAGAACTGAGTACAATCTCCCCCTGCTTGATCCTAAAGCAAACCCAAAATGTGTTCTCTATGTTAAATGTCCAAAATGACTATCTGACCTCATCAATGGGCACGCCCCTGCAATGTGCTTAAAGTCATATTCCGATACGTACTTTCTACTAAGAAAACCAAGTCGTATGGCCAACGTTCTCTTACGTAAGAGGGCACAACAACCTGGAACGAATCGCGCTTTTGAACGTCGATACAACGTCACGGTAATCTGATTCAAGAGTGCTCTTAAAATTTGACCTAATTTGACTGCAAGAACAGACTTCAGACTTTTCTTTTACTGTCCTTATTTTATTACAATCAAACTCCTGTTTGTTTCCCTTTCTTTTCAAGCAAGACATAGTCTGCATCGCATCATGCGTTTAGTCTTAATCTTTTGACTATCCCATGCCATGCTTTCTTTAGTTGCCTAAATATTAAATTCACTTTTAATTCCTGCATTTTTAAAATGATTTGCTTCCATTTCCTGTGGGATATATTTTTTGTTGAATAGTGTTTATGCATTATTTTGTGGTTGTGTCTTGCAAATCGTGTTGGTTTTAGGCCTTATTGTTTTTTCTGTCACGCCAGTAAACAAATTCATGTTATGTTGAATAGTCGTTTTAAATCGTGCCAAAAGATAAACAAGTCATATCTTAGCCCGTACCTTTAATTATGTTTTCCTTGCAATTTCACGTTAGAGAGAGAGAGAGAGAGAGAGAGAGAGAGAGAGAGAGAGAGAGAGAGAGAGAGAGAGAGAGTGGGTGGGGGAGTGTTTGTGATTTGCGATATATTTATTAAATTCTTTTTTATTCTTCTCCATTACATACTATTGTAATGTAAATGTATTCACTAGAGATAGTGTTTATCCAGAAAATCAGAAGGCCTGAATTATTATTTGGTAAACAAATAATGTTGACCTTGATCCTGACCTTAACTCGATGTAAGTTGGAGCCACATAACATGTTCTTTTGTATTTTAAAATGATTGGTTGTTGTCAAAGTCAATATGGAGCTAGTCAAGAAGTAAATAACTTTTTATTCTTAAAGTAAAAATAATTGTTTCTCGTCAGCATCTTGATTGCAGTACGTGATGTAGATGATCATGTGACCAACCCTTAATGATTCGCAATTTGGGGATATTTTTTTCTTCTTTCGAACTGCGTATTAGAATACAATATAATCTTTGTTTTAGTGAAATATTCTTAGTTTGGGTCTTTTATATCTGACCTTAAGGCATTTTCTTTACATCTGACATTTAATCATTTTCTTACCTCTGACATTTAGCCATTTTCTTACATCTGACATTTAATCATTTTCTTACATCTGACATTTAGTAATTTTCTTACATCTTACATTTAGTCATTTTCTTACATCTGACATTTAGTCATTTTCTTACATCTGATGTCAAGTAATTTTCTTAAATCTGAATTTAGTAATTTTCTTACATCTGACATTTAGTCATTTTCTTACATCTGACATTTAGTCATTTTCTTGCATCTGACGTTAAGTCACTTACTTACATCTGACATTTAGTCATTTTCTTACATCTGACATTTAGTCATTTTCTTACATCTGACGTTGTCATTTTCTTACATTTGACATTTAGTTTTAGTCATTTTCTTACATCTGACGTTAAGTCATTTTCTTACATCTGACATTTAGTCATTTTCTTACATCTGACGTTGTCATTTTCTTACATTTGACATTTAGTTTTAGTCATTTTCATACATCTGACATTTAGTCAGTTTCTTACATCTGACGTTAGGTCATTTTCCTTTGTTGTAGCCAGTTTTGAAGCCATGTTAACTTTTCTTCAGTTCACTTGGATTTTAAAGGATAAGTTCGTATTTATAAACTTTTGATGTGCTCATACAGAAATCTCGGACAAGGACAGTTTAAAAAAAAAAAAAAAACGTTATTCGGAAATCCAATACCGGAGTGTTCAATCTTGTGATTCTACAAGGAACTGTAGATAAACACACCACCAACTACAGCATACGTCATCGTCTTCCATCTTGGATTTTCCAGCAGGACTCGAACTTGAAACTATTAGAACATTTCATTACTAGGACGTTTATAATTTAATTCGTAGATTATTCTTGGGTTAGTTTTGGATTTGATTCTTAAAACTAAGTTTTACCATCTTTTTCTAGAGAAAAAAAATTAAATTGTACAAAGCTTGTTGTTGTCACTTTATCTATGTTAAAGTTTATTAGAGCCTAAATCTAAACTCCTCTCTCTCTCTCTCTCTCTCTCTCTCTCTCTCTCTCTCTCTCTCTCCATACACACATATATATATATATATATATATATATATATATATATATATATATATATATATATATATATATACATACATACATACGTGTGTGTGTGTAACAAGATTACATATCCTTGGCTATTGTATAGGTTTGCCCTTGATTGTTATTCCCATTTTATTACTCTCATTCAGTAATTCAATACATGGTGTATGCAATAACGGTGAATGTAGTCTTACATGTAAGACGTCGACACTGATATTTATGTTGTGGTAGCGATCACGACCATGTCGAGCGGCATCGTCGGTAAATGGTTTGGCATTCCTTAAAGGTATGATAGTAAGTGAAACTTTGGATCCGCATACTAAGTCGAATGCCTGAGCTAAAACATCGTTACCAAAATTTCTTTTTACGCTGCGAAAAAGTATCTTGAAAGCGTAATTTCTTAAATGGGTCACGCGCTAGAGAAAAGAAGTGTCCCCCTTTGTTAGTTATTATATATTACATGTATGACAGGTCAGTTGTAAGCAACGATACGAGACCCTGTGTTGCTTGCTTGTAGCAAATGTTTATTATTCAATAAACCATCCGACAGGAACACCGCTAGGCCATTTCAATCCTGCCCTGAAATAACGATGTAGCAGTTGTAGAAATTCACATCGATTTGCTGTGTTTGATGAGAATGGATTATATGTTACAAGAAATACGCATCAATTTGCTGTGTTTGATGAGAATGGATTATATGTTACAAGAAATACACATCAATTTGCTGTGTTTGACGAGAATGGATTATGTTACAACAGCAAAAGCAGACAATTTTCTGATCGTGACTTTGTCTTCTTTCCGCTTTTTTTTTTTTTTTTTAATGTGAACGAAGGTCTCACTGGATAGTTTGTTGTTGTTTTTTTGGGGGGAGAGAGGGGCGGGTTCATTTTCATCCAACGATGACCTATTGCAGAAAAATCATAATACTATTACATTAAAGATACAATTAAAAGCAAACTAATGTTTTTTGTTGAAATAATGTTTGTAAAATTCTGAATGAGGTATTAAGGTTAATTCATTATGCAGCTGGTGGCTTTTATACTGAACCAACACAACCACCAACCCCTCGGGGGCCTCCGAGTCGCCGAGTGGTCTAAAGCGCTGTCCGTTACGGATCACCGCCGTCTCACATCTGTCTGCGTGTGTTCGGGTCTAAGATTCGGCTAATGTGGGTATGTGAGAAAGCTAGCCAGTAGCTTTTCGTGTGTCGGTGGTTCTTTCGGGGGTATTCCTGGGTTCTTCCTCCACCAATAATACTAGCCGCCATGTATAGCCTATCGTGTGCTGAAAAATGGCGTTAAATCCTAAAACAAAGTCACCAACAAGCCAATCCATTTCCATGCCGAACTCAAGGTAAATATAAAGCACATTAGCGATTTAGATTATGTGTGATTTTATAAATGCTAGGATTGTGATAATTAGGCTCATGAATTCTACCTTAAAAAGTTGTCAAAATACGAAGCCATCCAGTGAGACCGAAAGTAGTTCAGAATATAGTTCTTGGCGAAATATCGTAAGTTATTTCATCGCTAGGCCATTCCATTCAAGTGGTTTCGAGTGATAGTGCGATATTGGATTCCAGGGTATCAGACTAATAGTTTCCGCGCTGGTATTAATCACAACATTCGGCCTCCTCAGATGTTTCCCTTACAACTCATTTTTAATTTCCTCATAAGTGACATGCGTGACTTCTAACATAAGGCAAGTTTATGGGAAAGGCAAGAATATCAGGATAATTATATATTTAGTGAGTAATGCGAGTATCTGTTGATAAATACATAGTAAATGTTGATAAAAGTTCCAGTGCAGTTTTATTGTAAGCGTAATGCACCGTAGAGCTGTACTAATTTTAGCTATTACTCAGGACTTCGTGTCCTGTGTTACAGAATTAGGCCGACACTGTACACACCTTGTTTAATTGTTGTACGTACATATTTAATATTTAAGGATGTACAGTATGTATGTACTGTCAGAGAAAAGGAGAGAAGAAGATGGTTACAGTGCTAAAGCAAGACACTGAAATGGATTAAAATTACCAAAATATTTTAGCTGGAGAGCGAAGAACCGAAGACATTTAATTTTAAGTACAGAAGGTATACAACCAAGATTACACATGAGAAATTGCAAGTTTCATTCTCCCATTCATTCTCAGAGGTGCTGACATTACAATGAAACCTTTTTTTGTACAAATTAAGTATAATTTTAATTTGAAGAATTTTTATTTATTTTTATTTTGAATGATTTATTACTGAGTCTGATTTGTCAAACCGTTAAAAAAAAGTTAATGGTTGCCCTTCAGATTGGTCTGGATTATACATGTCCCAATTGTCTTATATTTACATAGAGTGACCATGTGTCCAGTTTTATCCCAGGCATTCAGGTTTTCAGCTGGCCTGTTCCCAGTCTAATGTGATCATTTTTCCAAGTCTGCAAGTGGGTGTCTTGATATTTTTCAGCTTCATCAATGACCATCTTGTATTTATAGAAGTATTTTTCTGCTTTTTAAAAAATGTATTATGACGTTACTGAATGTGAGGGAGAAAAACTGGATGACAGTGGATTCAATTGGGAATGGTCTCTTGATTTTGGAAAGTTGTAGACTAACAATTTCTCTTTTTACCTGATATTACTGGTGGTGGAGACCAATGGCGCTTGGTACAGTTAGTTCTAGACCATCAGCATTTTGATCTTGTGGATAAATGGAGCACTTGCTAATAATTAATAAATATATTTTGTCTGACCTTTGTATATGTATCAGCATTGCCTTTCTATTGATATATTGCACTGAAGGTTTACATACATTTATGGCTTATCAGCACTTTCTGTAGAAGTCGAGCACATAGCCCAGTGGCTGTTGAGCTCAAATGCAAGTTGTTAATGCATCATTGCTGATCATCCACCACTGAATTTGTAACTGAACAGTTGTTCTATATAATGTTGCAAAATAGTGATATTATAATGAATATATGATATCAGCACATTTTATGATATTGTCACAATAAGTGTGTTATCAGCTCATCTTTCTGATATTGTCACATTTTATGATATTGTTGTGATAATATTATGATATCACCACATTTATGATAGTGTGATATTGGCATATTTATGATATTGTCATGATGATAGTGTTTTTAGCAATGGGTCATTCTGTTGAACATGATATGCATACATCTCTCTCTCTCTCTCTCTCTCTCTCTCTCTCTCTCTCTCTCTATATATATATATAATGTGTGTGTGTCTGTTACTCCTTAATTACTGTAAAGTAGCTCCATATAATACAAGCCCTTTTGCAGGTGTGATTCATGGACCTCATTTTATTCTTTTATCATAATATGTGTACAATACCTCATTTTAAGCAACCTCACTTGTATTTATTGAGAGAGTATTCTATTTTTATAAGTTCTTTGTTTCACTTCAGATGTATACAATGTTTCCATGTGAATGTGCAGTCATTCAGTGAGAGAGACCGGCATTTGCTTGTAAATGAGAGTAAAATTCATGATGTTACCATGGGAACACGGGCACCATTTTTCAAGAATATCAGCATAGATACAGGTCTGGTCATAAGCCCATCAACCCAACTACTAGAAAATCTCAACAGAACATTACTAGATGTCTCTGATGCCCATAACAATGTATCAGATTTAGGGACAGTCCATCACAGTTTCACACAAAATGCAGAGCTTAGCACCGGTGTAACAGCTGCCATCGCAGTTAGCTCTGGCTTTGCCATAATTATTCTAGGTAAGACTTTTTTCGATCTGCCCTGTGTTTCTAATATTGTTTTCTAATACAGTAGATCCTGTCTTGAAAGACCATCAATTCTGCCAAAAAATAATGGTCTCTCATAACAGGTCACAACACTTTATAATGAATAAATCTGTGCATGGAGATTTTGGTCTCTCAAGACAGGTTTTACTGTAATAAGCCCATACTTTATGATATACACTATTGCGAAGGTGTAAGACAGGGTCCATGCTATGGTGACCTGTTATATAATTTTAAACTAAGTAACAAAAAATGCAAACCAACACATTAAGTAAATTCAAGAAATAATTTATTTCCATATAAGTGCAAATTTAAAGAAACTTATTGTGAATTAAATCCCAAATTAACCTAACCATTCTGACTAACAATATGCATTTCTGGGACAAATGCCCAAAATGTGAAATGTTTGCTAGGGATCAATGGTCAAGTATCCCATCATCTATAGAATAACATCTAGAAGATAACGGTCAGTTTTTCTTTCCAAATATTGCTCAGCAGAGCATTGCTGTCATTAACATGTAACTTGCATAACAGGATGGACATGTTAAATATTTAACTGTTATTTTTTATTATCTGGACAATAATTAAGAAATCTATTACAACGTTATGAATGAAAGAAGCATCAGTATCTGTATGGTTGAGGTGTACATACAATGTGCTCATTTATCGTGTACTTGTCAATCAAGTAATAACTAAAAGCATTACACTAGGAATTTACGAATATTCTCATATGAAAATTTTTGTAATATTACTTAGATGTTTGGTAATCATTTGCACTTAGCACAAGACAATAAAATATTCACCATTTCATGTTCCATTAAATTGGTATTAAAGCTTTATTGGCATGGAAAATGTAACTTGTATAACAAGGACAAAGAAAATTTAGTTTTTTATTTGTAAAATTTATAAAATATTTTGGAGCCAGCTTGGGTTTGGTGCTGAAGTAGCTACTGTTGATATTATTGTGTATTCAACTTCTTCAGTGGCTCTTACATTGCACTTTCTTGACAAATTTGGTAAGCAGTGGTAATTCCGATGTAACATAGAAACAAAAATTGTTATGTCCATTGTATGAACTATTTACTATGTTGGGTCTGTAATGTACATGGTATTTAGATTTATATTTGGTTGACTAATTTCATTTGCAATTCAATTAAATGCCTTTGTCCAGTGTGAGTGGTAGCGCTTTATCGACACAAATCATCTTTGCAAACATAAAATTGTGCTTATTTTTTTACAGAATGGATCTTAGCAAGAAAGCAAATATTTGTTTATGATAAAATCTAACTCTTTCTACCAGTATATTTTCTAGCTGGATTTGTTTTGGTTTTTATCAATGGTGAAATATTTATGCTTTCATCACTGTGACGTAAATAAATGTGTACATTAAATCTATGAATTCACAAAAATTAGTAGAGCTGTATTGGCTGAGACTGCTGGACTAGTGACTGAAAAGGTGCAGGATTGAATCTTAGTATTAGACCAGCCTTGGTGATTGCTGTTGTGTGTTTTTTACCCTAATTTCCTTGGCACTAAAAAAGCCACTTGCCTTGCTGTGTTGTAAAGTACCCAAATAAAACAAAATGGGGGTCCCAGGTGGTCATGTGATCTAAAGCAATAGATTTTTTTTTAACCTTTTACTGTCATCAAACCTCTGGATATATGAGAAAGCTTATCAGTAGCTTCCCATGGTTCTTTCATCACCTGTTATACTGACCACTATGTATAGTTTATAATAATAATACTAATAATAATAATAATAATAATAATAGTAATGAGGACTTTGTATAGCGCCTAATCCTTAGAAGCTCTAAGCACTTTACAACATAATGATATGACTACACTACAGAAAAAACAAGAAACAAAAACCATGAAATTTGCAAACATAAAAACATGCTGAAAACATATAAGGTACAAAATATTATTAGGTCTGTTACGTTTGTTCCTGCAGTCGAAAAAGGTGAGTTTTAAAAGGGACTATTTTGTCTGTGTCTAATTTCAATGGGCAATTTGTTCCACATCATTAAACCTAAATAAAAATTGCCAAAATATTATTCCTTATTTCCTTTCAAGTGTTTGTTAACAGAGTTGGACTTGATTTGTACTAGGGTCCTCACTACAGTGGGACCCCGGTATAACACGGTAGTTGGGAGCCATAGAATCTGACCGGGATATGAACCGAACCGTGTTATAAGCAACCATGTACAATACCAACACATTTTTGGATTTAATTGTGGGGGTGGCGTGGGGGTACATAAAGACGGGTGCGAAAATGAATGGCACAATTACCATTTTTGATCAGTATATATTAAATGAGAAAACATTTGCTGTGGTAACAGAAATTGCAGATTTAACATTTTACTTTATTCAGAGAACCATGCATTGGTACATACACGTGTCTAATTTATATATACATGTATAATCTATTGCATGAAAAGAGTATCAACACCGTGTACTCACCAGCGAATCTTGTACACTGAATCCATAATACATATATTTCCATCGAAAATATCCACACAAGGATGTAAAATATTCAATAATTTTGTCACAGATCATTATGTGACTGAATTCAATGAAAAGAAAATAGCAAAAATTTACGTAATGGGTGTACGTAATGAATGATGAAATAGTACATGTCCGTAGATTAAAGAATGGAAGCTAAAGTGTATTCTTATAATAACTACATGTACATCTCAGGATCTTTCCATCTCTGAATTCAGTCATTGTAAATTTCAGCACATTTTCCCACCCAAGCTGCTAGTCAAAGTCCTTTGAACTTGCCGCCCAGCTATTGCGTCATGTTCTTTTGATGTACTCTTAATACAGCAGGCAGAACTGGCTGTATTTTAACCACTGAATCGTGTCACTGTTTAGCTCGGCAGTTCACTTTGATGATAAACAATGTACTTAAATTGATTGATTTCTACATTCTGGTGAGAATATTTTATCAATCCCGCATTGGCTATTGCTTAGTTGTGTATGAAATTAAGAGAACATATATCGGAGATTATTAGAGCAACGATTGTATTCAGAATGCATTCAAGACAAATACAAAGCAGACACGATGGCTTCATTACTCAGGAATCAGTAATTATAATATTGACACTTATGAGCTGTAATTTTTCAACAATAAACAAAGATCAAAGTTCATTGTAGGCCCAGCAATTGGTTCGTATTTCCGACGTTTATTTTGGCACAAAACTAGAAGAAATTTGATAATACATTTTCTACAGGTTCTTTTTCGCACTGTTTAGACAAATATGAAAATGATAATTAAACTCTTGACTTTTTTTTTCATACTTAAAAATTTTTTTTTTTTTTTTTTTTTTGTGGGTTATTGAGAAAAATACCTGTAATAAATTACCCGAAATTTCGGGAGCCATGCCACGACCGGATGATATCCGAATTCGGGTTATAGTGGGGTGGGTTATAGCGGGGTCCCACTGTAGTTAGAATGGTCGATTTGAATGAGATAGACAACCCTATTCTAGTCATTTTACTCCAATACACAAAGAAAGTACAGGTGATTTTGCTTTTTGTTAAGTTTACATTATCACTTGGGGTGAAACTATTCATCAGTATATCAATGCATATTCACCATACAAATACACATATACAGTACAAATACACATATACATACAAATACACATATACATACAAATACACATATGCATACAAATACACATATACAGTACAAATACACATATACATACAAATACACATATACATACAAATACACATATACATGGAAATACATATATATGGTACAAATATACATATACATACAAATACACATATAGGGTAGATACAAGTGGTGGAGAATTGATATAAATTTATGTTCTGAGAATCGAAAATTAGTAATCTTTATTAATCATCCAGAGAAGGGAAGCAGCCTTTCTCAGTTATAATTGCTTCCTGTTTTATTCATTGAATTGAGAATTCACATGATATACATGTGGCAGGCACAGGCACTCATTTTTGTACATAAGTAAAAACTATTGACAAAACCTACATGTCCTGTACAAAATGAGAAATAGGTTAATGTAACTGACTCTGTTTAAAGATTGCCCCCCACATTCAGAATTTCATTCCATTTTTGACAAATAGGTTTGCAAAACTTCCCATTTACCTTCTCTCTTTTTATAGTCATCATATATTTTGTATGTTGTTTTCAAATCAAAAGAAAAACAATCCAAAGTAATATATATTAGCTCCCTGGGTTATCTTATTTCAAGTATTTTTTATCCATGACCCAGCATTTTAGTTGCCCCTGGTGTCATGTCATGAATGAAGCCCTAGATGAGTGAATGCAAAATTATCTGCACTCATGCAATAATCTTCTTTCGAATGTACATAATTATTGCCATTTCTGTTTCAGTCATTGCCATAGTCTTCTTCATTAGGAAGAAATGTTTCCAAAAGAGAAAAGCTCCATGGGAAGATAACCTAACTCTAAGCTATATTGCAGATAGCAACTTTGATCTGACAAAGGTGAGAATGCATTGACATGAATTCTGATTCTTAAGATGTCCTAAATTAAAAGATCTTATGTTCAAATTCTAGGTAATACTCTTATATGGAAAGTCATTTTAAAATAGGGTTTTCATCTGAAGAGTTCTTGCTGTGTCTAATTGGTCCAAAAAGAAAACTGACCCTCAGTATGGCAACCAAGGTGGTCATTAACACATTCTTGTAGGGTGTATAAACACATTCTTGTAACATGTATAAACACATTCCTGTAGCATGTATAAACATTCTTGTAGCATGTATAAACACATTCTTGTTGTATGTATAAACATTCTTATAGCATGTATAAACACATTCTTTTAGCATGAATAAACACATTCTTACAGCATGCATAAACACATTCTTATAGCATGTATAAACACATTCTTGTAGCATGTATAAACACATTATTTTAGCATGAATAAACACATTCTTGTAGTATGTATAAACACATTCTTATAGCATGTATAAACACATTCTTGTAGCATGTATAAACACATTCTATTAGCATGTATAAACACATTCTTGTAGCATGTATAAACACATTCTATTAGAATGTATAAACACATTCTTAAAGCATGAATAAACACATTATTGTAGCATGTATAAACACATTCTTATAGCATGTATAAAGACATTCTTGTAACTTGTATAAACATTCTTGTAGCTTTATTAACACATTCTTATAACATGTATAAACACATTATTGTATGTATAAACACATTCTTGTTGCATGCATAAACACATTATTATAGCATGTATAAACACATTCTTGTAGCATGTATAAACATTTTTGTAGCTTTATAAACACATTCTTGTAGCAGTTATAAACACATTCCTGTAGCATGTATAAATACATTCTTTTAGCATGAATAAACACATTCTTGTAGCATGTATAAACACATTCTTATAGCATGAATAAACACATTCTTGTAGCACGTATAAACACATTCTTTTAGCATCAATAAACACATTCTTGTAGCATGTATAAACACATTCTTATAGCATGAATAAACACATTCTTGTAGCACGTATAAACACATTCTTTTAGCATGAATAAACACATTATTGTAGCATGTATAAACACATTCTTATAGCATGTATAAACACATTCTTGTAGCACGTATAAACACATTCTTTTAGCATGAATAAACACATTATTGTAGCATGTATAAACACATTCTTATAGCATGTATAAACACATTCTTGTAGCATGTATAATTACATTCTTATAGCATGTATAAACACATTCTTGTAGCACGTATAAACACATTCTTTTAGCATGAATAAACACATTATTGTAGCATGTATAAACACATTCTTATAGCATGTATAAACACATTCTTGTAGCACGTATAAACACATTCTTTTAGCATGAATAAACACATTATTGTAGCATGTATAAACACATTCTTATAGCATGTATAAACACATTCTTGTAGCACGTATAAACACATTCTTTTAGCATGAATAAACACATTCTTGTAGCATGTATAATTACATTCTTATAGCATGAATAAACACATTCTTGTAGCACGTATAAACACATTCTTATAGCATGTATAAACACATTCTTGTAGCATGTATAATTACATTCTTATAGTATGAATAAACACATTCTTGTAGCACGTATAAACACATTCTTTTAGCATGAATAAACACATTATTGTAGCATGTATAAACACATTCTTATAGCATGTATAAACACATTCTTGTAGCACGTATAAACACATTCTTTTAGCATGAATAAACACATTATTGTAGCATGTATAAACACATTCTTATAGCATGTATAAACACATTCTTATAGCATGTATAATTACATTCTTGTAGCAGTTATTAGCACCTTTCTATCGCATTCTTGTAGCATGTATAAACACATTCTTGTTGCATGCATGAACACAATATTGTAGCTTTATTAACACATTCTTGTAGTATGTATAAACACATTCTTATAGCATGTATAAACACATTCTTATAGCATGTATAAACTTATAATCTTTTAAAATGAGGCAAGTTTTTTATGTAATCGCAATTTATAAAATTTAAGATTGGAATGCAGTTTATATTGACTTATTTTTTACTGTATGGTTTTAATTTGTTTATATATTTTTTTACTTTAGATCCTATTTAATTATACATTGTGCATATTTTTTAATATCATTTGCATATCATTGTGCATATCATTTGCATTGCTGTTTTTTTATGTTTACATTTTTTTTCAATAGTTTTGCGTTCTATCTGTCTTTGTGTCTGTGTAAACATTGGCCATGCTTACAAGCCGATGTAAATAGATCATTGTGAATGTTCTTACACGTACATGATAAAGTTTCATTGAGTTTGGGTTCCATTTATTCTTGGTATGTACATGTATATAAATTGGCAGGTATAAATTTAAAATTATTACTCTGTGCTTGATTGGCATTTTATTTATTTATTTATTTTCCGTTTCTACACCCCCTCCCCAATACCAATACACACATTATTCTGAATATAACATCAAAGTAATGGGCCTCAACTACGTCATTATTGTGGGGTTTTCTCTATCGGTCTTTTGTCTCCATCTTTGTCTGTCTCCTTTTGCATCACCAATTTAAAAGGAAACTTGGTTATTCAAATTAAAATGTCAGTATCACTGTTTTGTCCAGAAAAGCAACTTTTGCCTTCTTTCAGAAATTACTACTAATGTGATTGGTGAATTTGAAACACATCATAAAAAATAATTTGGTTCCATTTTGATGCTAAGCACAGTGTAGTGGCAGCTTGATGAAGAAATATTATCATCTAGCAGGTAATGTTAGTAGTTTGGCAGTCTCATAGTGAGATCATGAAAATAAATCCTGTCAAACTTCCATAATTGTACTGCACAATTTATAAGTCGAGTCCACCTGTAAACTTTAAAAATTCATTGATGTTGCATAATGCATTGCCATATACGGATATGATATGTACAACAAAAAAATGACATGCATTGCAATATATGGATATGATATGTACAACAAAAAAATTACATGCTCATCTATTCATTTGAATAGAGAATAGAAGTCAGATTATATCCACATGACAAACTTAGGTTAATTCATTATTCTTTGTAGTGAAAACTGAGAATGTCTATATCTGTAAGAATGTCTATATCACTTGTGGGTCAATTCATTGTTCTTTGTAGTGAAAACTGTAAGAATGTCTATATCACTAGTGGGTCAATTCATTATTCTTTGTAGTGAAAACTGTAAGAATTTCTATATCACTGGTGAGTCAATTCATTATTCTTTGTAGTGAAAACTGTAAGAATGTCTATATCACTTGTGGGTCAATTCATTGTTCTTTGTAGTGAAAACTGTAAGAATGTCTATATCACTAGTGGGTCAATTCATTATTCTTTGTAGTGAAAACTGTAAGAATGTCTATATCACTTGTGGGTCAATTCATTATTCTTTGTAGTGAAAACTGTAAGAATGTCTATGTCACTGGTGAGTCAATTCATTATTCTTTGTAGTGAAAACTAAGAATGTCTATATCTGTAAGAATGTCTATATCAGTGGTGGGTCAATTCATTATTCTTTGTAGTGAAAACCCTTAAGAATGTCTATATCACTGGTGGGTCAATTCATTATTCTTTGTAGTGAAAACCCTTAAGAAAGGTCTTTACAATTATTCCCATGTTTTGTTCAAAGCAATTGTCATCCATTCTGTTTGGCCATTCATCCATCCATAGCCACAACTCCTAAGTTCATAGAATGAATCATGAAATTCATAAAAATGTATGGTCTATTTTTTTTTTGTCTGTAGGATAGACATCAGTAGTTTGTATGTCCCAGGTTGGGAGTCCATGGTCAGATTAAACTCTATGGTCTTTTTTGTCTGTAGATAGACATCAATAATAAATAGGTATGTCACAGGGTAGTTGCCCTTGGTCAGATGAAACTGTATGGTCTTTTTTTGTCTGTAGGATAACCATCAATAATAGGTATGTCCCACGATGGGTGCCTAGGGTCAGATTTACCAAAACTGTGATTAACAATTACAGTTCAAATATTTTATGATGAAACTTAATATTTGCAGCTTTAGCATGTAGAAGCATCAAATTGGGAAAGATTTTGACTGCCGAGTCTTTGACCGGGGCCCAGAGTGGCTGAATGGTCTAAAGCGCTGTCTGTTACGGATCACTGCCATCTCACCTATGTCTGCATGGGTTCGAATCTAAGATTTGGCTAATGTAGTTTTGTGAGAAAGCTTGCCAGTAGCTTTTCGTGGGTCGGTGGTTCTTTCCGGGGGTTTTCGGGGTTCTTCCTCCACCATTAATACTGTCCGCCATGTATAGTCTATATTGTGCTTAAAAATAGCATTAAACCCTAAAAAAAAAAAAAAAAAAAACTACAAGTCTCTGTCTTGGGTGGGAGTGGGATAATGAGAATTGATGGAATATGCATTAGAATCTGGAGGGGGGAGAGTTGTGAGAGTGAGACATTGTAGTTTATTCATTCTTGTCTTTTTATCATCTATCAGGAATTGTGTGCAGTAATGACAACATGTAATGCAGTTGATTATAAAAATTATAAAACAATTTGTTTTATAAAGTTATAATATATTGATATGAATAATGCTTTTCATAACTTTAATAATTTTATAAAAATATATATTTCATTTCAGGATAATGTTGATGATTTGGTGTCCCTTGATAACGATTCCTTCCTGAACAGCTTAGACTGCGCCAATTCAGTACCATATCCTGTTTGTTCCTCAGACAGTGTAATGAAGCATTATACCTATGCCAGTTTTTGACCAATCACAAGCCTTATCAAGATTCATTGCTCTATATTGAAGAATCAAACAAACTCCAATTTTTGACCAATCATGTGTCTTTTCAGCATTAATTTCCCATAGTTTTAAATTGTCCAAGCAGAGACATGCAAAGTCAACATCAGCATCACCTGACATGGCAATTACTGCATGATGTTAACTAGTTTGATTTTATAGAGTATAAATTGAAATTGTAGAGTACAATCATATCTAATTTTGAAGAAATCACTGAAATCTCTTTTTTTGTTTATGAAATATTTGTATATAATCATTATTTATTTTTTTCATTTAAACTGAGTGGGTCTGTTAGGTGTGAAGACTAAAGAAAACAGAATTGCAAAAAAATGTGTCTCAAAAACTTTATTGCAAGAGTACTAATAACCTATATTAAATTTGATGAGCTGTTTATGTTTAAGTTAGGATAAAAATTATTGTGATATACTTTTGTTACACACTGAATCCATTTTAACATATCATTTTAGACTTGCAGCATTCCAGTATCAACCATTCCTTTGAAACATATCCAATTGGTTTTGAAAAAAGAAACCATCTACAACAATATAAAAGTTGGATCAGTGTGACTTTCTCTTTAAGAAATTGCCTGATGGTGGGATGTAATTCCACAGGGTTAATTTCTAATTAAGTAATCCTCAGAATAAGTTAATGTCTTTCTCCATAAGATGCATTTACATGAAGAAACCTTTTTTTCTTCGTATATTTCAGATTCACTGGCAAAATGTTTTTTGTTGTTGTCAGAACCTGTATTAATTATTAAATATTAGAAAAGTTCATATATATATATATATATATATATATATATATATATATATATATATATATATATATAAGAAAAGTCCAAACTGTTTGCACCAGACAATCTATCTAGTGTTGTCTATGTCAGTGGCATGACCACACCAAAATCCAGTCATTACTACCTATGTATTGCTATCTAAGTGTTGATAAATGCTTGCAATAATGTCACAGACACAGTCTATAGTTACAGACACAGTCTATAGTCACAGACACAGTCTATAGTTACAGATGCAGTCTATAGTCACAGACACAGTCTATAGTTACAGACACAGTCTATAGTTACAGACGCAGTCTATAGTCACAGACACAGTCTATAGTTACAGACACAGTCTATAGTTATAGACACAGTCTATAGTTACAGACACAGGTAGTACCATTCTGAAGTCAGGTTACATCTTTTACTGCTACTATATTTCATGCTTTCTAAAACGTCATATAATTTCACTGTTTTTTTTTTATTTGATGATTCTGTCACCAATTATGTATCTATCTTATCCATTTATCTTGACATCCTCGGGTCAGGGGTCTCGACATCATTGAGTCTGGGGTAATACTGTCACCATACATTTCTGTTAAAATGAGTGTTATATTGTTGGGTAGGTTGAACAATATATTTTTAGCATATACATACATATACATGAAATTAGACAGTACTTTTCATCAGTGCGTAAGATCTATGCTTTGTGAAAATAGACAAAACCAGCTTGAAAAATACTTGTGTCTTGACAACTTAAATTTGTGATGCCTTTGCACTATACTGAACAATCCACGATCATCCAACATGCCAGCAGCACATGGTTGCATATACATAAATTGGCCTAGAGTTTGGCAGCTGGAGACAGTAAAGGTAATCTTAATCTAGCTGCCAATGGAAATGCTTCTCAAAGTGATATAAAAAGAAAAAATGTCACCAAGTTTTGAATTAATTAAGCATACAACTTGTACTTTTGTAACACATTAACAATTCCAGAATGGAGTAATGAAGAAAAAAAAGATTAACTATAGCATATTATACATTAAATTGAAATAGAATTTAATGAAAATTTTAATTAATTAAAATTAAATCCTTTTAGAATAAAAGATAGAAATTGGGGATAATGATAGCTCTGAATTTTATGTAAGCTTCTACTATTTTCACACACATCTTTTCAAGATGCCCCACCTTCAATTTCCTTCACAGCCAGATATTTAGTTTCAGTAGATTGTAAATTTAATTTGCCTTTTCTTAGCAATTGTAAGCATAAAGCAAAAAACAATGCTTTCATGACAGTTAATTTGTTTGAATCTCTGATGACCTTCAAAAATGCAACAATCTGTCAGATTTCACTGCCTTTATACAAAATTTGGTATTGACTTTATTTATTGAATGATACATTATTTTAAAAAACCATTTTAGCTGACTTGTTTTGATGAAGAGTGATAAAAGAAATGCACAAGACCAAAAAAATGCCCTCAGCAATGGCAGAATTAAAGCATGCTGGCATATCGACATAAATGAATAGAAAACAGAATTTGTTCAGTTTGGGACTGAGGGTTTCTGTCAACATGTATATTTTTTTTTGTCTCAGTGTTAACATTAGCATTATATATTTGGTTATAATAATAGGCGAGAGGACTGGGACTTTATATTTTTGTATTTATATCAACATAAGTTGGTAATACTGGATTTTGAGTTTTACTTCTTGTAAAATAATTGTACAATAAAATATGTAGCATGCAAAAGCGTTATAATCAGTGTGAATTTTAAATAATTCAGAGGCATTTAATTTATATTCTATTCTTGTTTTTGTTAGGGTCCATAGTGGGACATGCAAATGTTGTATTGTTGTTAATGTCTTAAAATTTGTGCCATAAGATCAACCAGATGTTTGATATTTTGAAACCTGCCATTATTTCCTTATTCAGTTATTCATGTATTCAGGGAATTCACCTTTTTTAACGATGGAGTTGAGAATTTCACCACTAAATTTTCGTATAGAGAGTAGACCCCTAAATTACCCGTAAGTAGAATAGGCATTCACAAGTTTTGCATGTTTTGTATTACAGGGGTCATACAGGGTGCAAATGCTTGCCCCTGATTATTATTACTGCATAAATTACATACCTAATACCATTAATACCTAATACCATTAATACCTAATAATATTAATACCTAATAATACCTAATACCTAATACCATTAATACCTAATAATACCTAATACCATTAATACCTAATAATATTAATACCATTAATACCTAATAATACCTAATACCTAATAATACCTAATACCATTAATACCTAATAATACCTAATACCTAATACCATTAATACTGCATAAATTACATACCTAATACCATTAAAGTAAAATTTGAAAACATAAAAAGATGTGTACTCGTGCTGCATGTGCATTTCAGTGTTTAAATATGACTCATTATGTAATTGAAAATACCAAACCACAAGTTTTAAACTGAAATGTTGCTAGGTAACCATTGTTGAGCTGTAACATTAAATTTGGTGCTCAAGGTTATATCTCATTGTTTGCCACTTTATACATTTTCTGAATGATTGATTTTGCTGTAAATCAGCCTGTAATGAGCTCACTGCTACCAGCTTCATTATGAAATCTCAACCAATGGAATGTCACTACCAGCTTCATTATGAAATCTCAACCAATGGAATGTCACTACCAGCTTCATTATGAAATCTCAACCAATGGAATGTCACTACCAGCTTCATTATGAATTCTCAACCAATGGAATGTCACTTTTAACATTAATAAATTTTCAGAACAATTATTGACAATTTTTGAATTGATATTAATTGAGTTTGTATATCTCACTGCACTAATTGGAAGTTATCTGTGTAATTTATATTTGAGGGTTTTATAAGTTTGCCCTCTTAGTTTTTTATCATTTTATTATATTATTAACAGCATTATTAACAGCATTTTGTATGTTTTTGGTGTATGATTTTAATTATTATTAATTGGTATTATTTTCAGTTTCTTGCCTTCTTTGTGTTCCATTGCATTAGTTTTGTGCAATACAATTGGAGCGACACAGTATTGTTACAAAATGTTTTATTTTTTATTTAATGCTGTTCCAAAATGAAAAAAGGAGAGTGGGTAGGATTGAAGAATTTCCCCCAAGAATTGGGATCATTCTGAAAGACTCCAGTACCAGTAGGATTTTGATTGGTCTGGTCAGAATGAAACTCGCAGAAGAATCTCATTCAGCCCCCATCACCATTAGTTTGAAGTTAGTAATTTCCCATTATCCTGCCCACCCTTGCTTACATTTTGGAACATTCTTACATTGTTATAACCATTATCCACATTAGCTTGTGATATTGGTAGTCATTGTAGTCGTAATTGTTATCATCATCATACATGTCATCATCATCATCTTTATCAACATCATCATCACAATTATCATGTAAGGGTATGATAAAATATTTATATTTAAGAAAGATCTTTTCTTTATACAAGCAGCATTCATGCCTTTTGTGGCATAGAAGTAAGCATTTATTTGTTATTGGTAAAATATTTATGTTTCAAATGTTATAACATAGTACAAGACATGTACATTTTATATATAATTTGTATTTTACATTACTTAAGGGCTGATCTCATAATATTCATGTAAGTTTGTCTGTTTATGAAAACAATGTTGTTATAACCATGTACTTTGATTGTTATTTATAACAGGTAAATATATAATTTTCAAAACCTAAAGCTGTGAAAATCCTGTTCTTAACAATGCTCTACATGCGAGTTGGCAAAATGTCAGTAGAAAAATGATCAATTTAATTTTAGTTATTAAACTGTTAATTATGATTCCCCCCACCCAGAATTTTATCAATTGTGTATACATGGTTTGATTTCACACAGAATAGATCTGGCGCATTTCTCTAAACCAGTGGTTCCCAAACATTTTCAGGCCAACACCCTCTTTTTTCCATAAAGTCATCCTCATTGCCCCCTGCTTTTCCCAATAAAAGCGTCCACCCCACCCCCGGTACCATATTACTGCTCACTTTGGGAACCACTTCTCTAAACTTAAAATGTATATATATATATATATATATATATATATATATATATATATATATATATATATATATATATCTGTGAATTTTTTATTTTTTTAATTATTTTTTTATCTCTATGTTTATAGACTTCTAAATTGATATTGCACAACTATATTATAATTGATATAATTGTCAAGTTTGACTTAGTGTGAACTGATGATTTAGATCATTTTGCCAGCCATTTTTCATGTCTGTCCATATGTCTGTTCAGACCATAGATTAACCCCAAAGTTAATGTTTTTAAATTTTATGTGTCTTTCTTTTAGCTAAATAAAATATATGTTCCAGAAAAGGAGTATCCCTTGTTTTATGTTTGTAAAATGCGAAGTGTCTCAATTAAAAGGATTTAGTTTAAGACTGTTTTTAATCATTACATGCAGTGAACATTAACCAAAACGTTAGTTTGAGCATTAGATGTTGTTTACAGATTTACTTACCTGACAGAATTCTGTGGTATTGAAAGACTGCATGTATATATTTGGGATTATCAGTTTTAGAGATTTGAGTGTTAGTTTGATTGTTGTGCTTTGACATTTTTGTGGCCAATTTGATGACAAAAATTGAACAGTACATGATATCAAGAGAATGACTAATTTCTGTTTCTTCAGGGTCTGATTTAAGAGATAAAGTGGGCAGGTACAAAATTTCAAAAGAAGTAGACCGTTATTTCCGATAATGCTCTTTTATGAACTCAATTTATCATTTCTATATTCACAAGGCAGTTAAGGTGTATTATTGTACAATCAGATGCTATTTTAGTACAAAACGTTCCTTTTTTTAATATTTGCTTTTTTGGTACTCTTTATTGGTTTCTAAACAGTTCATATTAGTGTTTTAATTTCTTAAGTTTGTTTTCTATAATTTTATAAGTAAACATTTTTTTAGGGGTTTTGATTTGATAAAAAAAAAAGAACTGATATGTTGGAATAAATGCAGATTTTATTTTGACATTGTCATTATCTTGTGAAAGGAACACTACATTTAACTGAAGAAAAGAAATTATCATGATAACCAAATTTAAAACAAATGATCAGCCAGGTTTAACTACTCAAAAGAAATGGATCAAGGGAAGCAACTCTTCCTAAAAGGCGTCGTGTGACCATTTAACCACAAAACTAATCAGCCAAGGTGGCAGGGTCCAGTTTCGTAAATTGGCCCCTGGCAAATTTCTTAACTTAAGGGTATGGTGTGAGTTTTTGAGCTACTATTGTGTAATAATTAAAGATATGGATAAATTTGTGAACTAGGTGTTTCAGGCTTGTGTTGTTCTCGAAATTGATGTCAGACATGTACACTTTCCATAGTTACTCTACAGTATGTTGATTGTGAAATACCAATAGTCGGCTAGGAAGAAGAGCTAGCCTCCCATAGCAGTAGATACGTGGGTTCAAGGCAAGTAGAATATCTCAAAAACGGCATGGATGACAACTATTATGAATTGCATCAAGCTATTTAGTAGACAATGTTTTTCAAAATTTTCACCTAGGAAAAGGCCTTGCGTTTGCACTGTGAGCACCACATGCTGTCAAAAATGGCCTTCGGATGTGAAAAATGCATGTATAAAATAGGTGTTGGGGTACATAAATATTTTATTCTAAGAACTTCAGTAGACTTGTCAGGTCATGTGTGTGATATGATTATGTTGCACTACATAATACCTATCCAGAAATATGTACCTTTTTGACCTCACTCGCGTATTATATTTTTAATGAATTTTTATATTAGGCAGGTGCATGCGACATTAAATTTGTACATAAAAACTGGACCCTGCCCCCTTAAGGGAAAAATGCTATAAAAAAAATTGTGCAATGAACCACATTTTGTCTTATTTTCTTGTTCTTTATTCATATGCAATTAATTCTTATACATTAGCCTTATCATAGTACCTCTATTTGTCTCCTTATTTTGAATCTCTCAGCTCTATAGGACATTCAAGGGAGGTAATTTCTTTTTGCACCTATAAATTATACCTATTGGTATCAGGACAAGTTAGCATATTTTGAGCTTAACTAAGTTGCTTTGAGAGAAAATGGGGGTTTAAAATGTGTTTACTTGATTTTCATGTAGGTAACAAGCTCTGTACTCCTATTTTAATGAAAGTTATTCATATTTCATTGCAGACACACAAAAACATTACATGACATGACATCACACATTCTTCTAAGTCATTTCACTCCACAGAAGCAAATGCACTTTCAAGAAAACATAAGTAGACATACTGTTATAAATGGTGAATGTCATCAATGGAACGATGTTGCAAATAGTGATGGATATGGCATATTGCGGACAATGTTTCGAGGAAAAAGAATTAAAGTTTTAGTACTTTTGTGAACAGTTCCACCATATTGGATTTAAACTTACAGTTATTGCATTGTACACAAACAGTAATGCACAAACCCTGTCTTTTGTGTATCGTAACAACTGGAAAAGCATTCTTACATTGATGTGACAGAAATACCCTGATTAGTTCTGAAAGTTTATTGATGTTGACAACACAGTTTTCTTCTGGCACACTGATAGCCACTTTTTTTACTGAGTACAGAATGAGTAATAATGTCAGTTGTTTTCCTTTTTGTAGGTCTCAATTTGCATGGAATGATGTTAGGATCTGTTGTCACAGTCATATTGGTAGAAGCATTTAAGTTTGAAGCATGTATTCATTATGATCCGAACACACTAAAGATTGATTATGAAAGACTGACTTGGCTTCATCATGACTTGTATTTTCTGGTAGGTCCTTATTTAAAGTAATAGAAGTTACAACATGTCCCTTTTTGTACTGAATTTTCTTCTTGTTAATATTTTTCTTGTAGCTTTTCTTTCTATTTCCTCTCATTCTCTATATCCTTGCAATTGCTAAAGTCAGCTGTGAGTGGATAGGATTCTGAGAATATTTGGGTTAACTGTATGGACTGTGTATTCATTTTGTATTTTGGGCTTGAGAATGGTTCATTTCAAAGGCCTGTTGTCACTGAATTTATCTGATATGTTGATGTAAGTTCAGCAAGGTTCCTCACATCAATGTCCCAACATAGAATAATATTTGTTTCTTTATATCTGTCCCAATTAGCTAGACATAGGTGTATTCACCCCCCCCCCCATGCTGTTTATGTTAGCATCACTAGAACAATACCAGGTCAGGAATGTTGATGTGTATGTCTCAAGCTATAATTATTATTAAAGTACATTATAAATGTAAATGTCTGGTAACATTTTTCTTAAGTGGCACTTTTTCAAAGAAAAATTTCAACAAATAATTGCTTGAACAATAGAGAAGTTCTATCGCTAATAACAAAGAGTGTATCTCATATTCAGTCACTATTTGCAACTATAAAATCCATTCTTAGCATTCAGTCAACATCATCATGTAATTCTGGTATCTTCCTGACTATACGATGGCAAAAAGGACAGGAAATATTCCATTGCACACAAGTTTAATTCTTTTCAAGACAGCAACCCTAGCACAAAGTATTACAATGCAATGCATTTTGCCGCAATGTAGTCACTTTTCTAAAAGAGTAATAACATTTTTACTTTAGCATACAAAATAATTTCCTTGATACCATTTTGTTAGATAATGTCTAGGTAAGTGATATGTACAAAATTTTTGACAGAAATTATTTTTTGCAAAATGCTTAAGGTGGCAGGGTCCAGTTTCGTAAATTGGCCCCTGGCAAATTTCTTAACTTAAGGGTATGGTGTGAGTTTTTGAGCTACTATTGTGTAATAATTAAAGATATGGATAAATTTGTGAACTAGGTGTTTCAGGCTTGTGTTGTTCTCGAAATTGATGTCAGACATGTACACTTTCCATAGTTACTCTGCAGTATGTTGATTGTGAAATACCAATAGTCGGCTAGGAAGAAGAGCTAGCCTCCCATAGCAGTAGACACGTGGGTTCAAGGCAAGTAGAATATCTCAAAAACGGCATGGATGACAACTATTATGAATTGCATCAAGCTATTTAGTAGACAATGTTTTTCAAAATTTTCATCTAGGAAAAGGCCTTGCGTTTGCACTGTAAGCACCACATGCTGTCAAAAATGGCCTTCGGATGTGAAAAATGCATGTATAAAATAGGTGTTGGGGTACATAAATATTTTATTCTAAGAACTTCAGTAGACTTGTCAGGTCATGTGTGTGATATGATTATGTTGCACTACATAATACCTATCCAGAAATATGTACCTTTTTGACCTCACTCGCGTATTATATTTTTAATGAATTTTTATATTAGGCAGGTGCATGCGACATTAAATTTGTACATAAAAACTGGACCCTGCCCCCCAAATTAACCCTGCTCAGGATGGATCAAGGGAAGTAACTCTTCTTAAAAGTAGTTAAATGAACATTTTGAATGATCAGCCGTGTTTACTCTGTTCAGATTAAATCAAGATAATTAAAGTAAAATTAAATCTTAATATAATCTTAATTAGTAATATAATCTTAATTAGTAATATAATCTTAATTAGTAATATAATCTTAATTAGTAATATAATCTTAATTAGTTAATAGTTAATATATGAGTTAAAATAAAAATTAAAATTAGATTCTTAATAGGTAATATATGAGTTAAAATAAAAATTAAAATTAGAATCTTAATAGTTAATATATGAGTTAAAATAAAAATTAAAATTAGAATCTTAATAGGTAATATATGAGTTAAAATAAAAATTAAAATTAGAATCTTAATAGTTAATATATGAGTTAAAATAAAAATTAAAATTAGAATCTTAATAGTTAATATATGAGTTAAAATAAAAATTAAAATTAGAATCTTAATAGGTAATATATGAGTTAGAATAAAAATTAAAATTAGAATCTTAATAGTTAATATATGATTTAAAATAAAAATTAAAATTAGAATCTTAATAGTTAATATATGAGTTAAAATAAAAATTAAAATTAGAATCTTAATAGTTAATATATGAGTTAAAATAAAAATTAAAATTAGAATCTTAATAGTTAATATATGAGTTAAAATAAAAATTAAAATTAGAATCTTAATAGGTAATATATGAGTTAAAATAAAAATTAAAATTAGAATCTTAATAGTTAATATATGAGTTAAAATAAAAATTAAAATTAGAATCTTAATAGGTAATATATGAGTTAAAATAAAAATTAAAATTAGAATCTTAATAGTTAATATATGAGTTAAAATAAAAATTAAAATTAGAATCTTAATAGTTAATATATGAGTTAAAATAAAAATTAAAATTAGAATCTTAATAGTTAATATATGAGTTAAAATAAAAATTAAAATTAGAATCTTAATAGGTAATATATGAGTTAAAATAAAAATTAAAATTAGAATCTTAATAGGTAATATATGAGTTAAAATAAAAATTAAAATTAGAATCTTAATAGTTAATATATGAGTTAAAATAAAAATTAAAATTAGAATCTTAATAGGTAATATATGAGTTAAAATAAAAATTAAAATTAGAATCTTAATAGTTAATATATGAGTTAAAATAAAAATTAAAATTAGAATCTTAATAGTTAATATATGAGTTAAAATAAAAATTAAAATTAGAATCTTAATAGTTAATATATGAGTTAAAATAAAAATTAAAATTAGAATCTTAATAGGTAATATATGAGTTAAAATAAAAATTAAAATTAGAATCTTAATAGTTAATATATGAGTTAAAATAAAAATTAAAATTAGAATCTTAATAGTTAATATATGAGTTAAAATAAAAATTAAAATTAGAATCTTAATAGTTAATATATGAGTTAAAATAAATATTAAAATTAGAATCTTAATAGTTAATATATGAGTTAAAATAAAAATTAAAATTAGAATCTTAATAGGTAATATATGAGTTAAAATAAAAATTAAAATTAGAATCTTAATAGTTAATATATGAGTTAAAATAAAAATTAAAATTAGAATCTTAATAGTTAATATATGAGTTAAAATAAAAATTAAAATTAGAATCTTAATAGGTAATATATGAGTTAAAATAAAATTAAAATTAGAATCTTAATAGTTAAAATATGAGTTTAAAAAAAATTAATTGCTGTTTATTAAATTTTGTGACTAATGTTCCCATAATTAGTACAAGATTTAGTAAACAAACCACAATTTACAAAAAATGGCAATCAAATTATATTTTTATAGTGAATATCTAATGAGAATCAGATACAGGAATATGATTCACACCTTTCTACTATAAAATATTAGTGAACAATCCGTTTGTGTATTGGTTTATGTCTTGCAGCGTTAGAGTACTTATTCCAACTTGTGTATTTCCAGATTAAGTTAAGTACAGTTTGTTTCTTCAGAAATGAAATGAGTGTTTTTGTTAATTTAACATATCCAAGAAGCAAATTTTACTTATGCAATGTGATGTGAATAACACTTCCTCAGTATAAGTCATTAAACTCCTTAGCTTTCCATTTGTTTGAAAATTATTAATTCCTTCCTAATTGTGTAATGTTTTACATGTCAGATTTTGATATTCATGCTGAAATTTGATGATGTATATTTCACATGAAATATTCATTGAAGTCAGTGATTCTCATACTGGAAAAGTGTGTCAGTGTGATTTGGATTTTTAACTAGCTTTAAAAAAATTTCAGTCATATCGCAAATTTATTGTTGTGTAGTTGAATATGAATCAAAAGATTTATTTCTCAGAATATTTCTAAGATGTATTAAAAAATGTTATTACTATGTACCATAGATATATTCTGATGTTAATGTGTGTAGCATTCATCCAAATAATAGGTAACATTGACCTAAATCTACTATTGCATAATGTGCTCTGATTCCAGAGTTTGTGTTGTTGGCCTGACACCTCAGGGATAAACAACATTGCTCTAGACATGACATGTTATATTAATGAGCTGTCTAGAGCCTCATGTAACAATTGTGGAACAATAGATCGTGATTTAATATCTTTATAGTAGACAAACACAAATATGAAAATAACTAGCAGCAATGACTACCATTTTAGTCTTAATACTACTACTAACAATAACAACAATAATAATAACAATGATATTGTTAGTAGTAGTAGTAGTAGTAGTAGTAGTAGTAGTAGTAGTATCAAGCCTTCACATAACCCCCAGATTAGAACAGTCTTGAGATATTCACCTTTTTGTGTTAAAATGTGACTTTTTTTCATTACCAAGGGCTAATTATATCTGATTTCATAAAGCTTCTGATAGATGAAAGCTTCATTTCCATGGAAAATGTGTGTGTGTGTGTGTGTGTGTGTGTGTGTGTGATTTTTAATATAGCTTTAACAAATAATGCACATACAGCTGTGGATAGTATAATGCAAGATGTACTGTGGTATAAAGCAGAGAAAGAGCAGAGTCTGTACTAACCATTTTAAGCAGACATAGATATTGACATGCCAAGACAATCTACATTGGCATGTCAGGGTCTACTCTGTGTTTAAATATAGGATTCGAGACAATCTACAATGGCACTTCGGGGTCTACTCTGTGTTTAAATATAGGATTTGAGACAATCTACAATGGCACTTCGGGGTCTACTCTGTGTTTAAATATAGGATTTGAGACAATCTACAATGTCACATCAGGGTCTACTCTGTGTTTAAATATAAGATTTGAGACAATCAGCAATGTCACATCTGGGTCTACTCTGTGTCTAGATGTGGGATATATGTAATATGGACGGTGTATTGTATAAGACCCGAGTGACATCAATCAGTTTCAAATATTTAGGGGCCATATTGGCCGAGTGGTCTAAAGCGTTCTCCGTTATGGAGAACTGCCATCTCACCTGTCTGCGTGGGTTTAAGTCTCAGATTCGGCCAATGTGGGTATGTGAGAAAGCTTACCAGTAGCTTCTCGTGGGTCGGTGGTTTTTTTCCGGGGTTTTCCCGGGTTCTTACTCCACCATTAATACTGGCCGCAATGTATAACCTATCATGTGCTGAAAAATGGCATTAAACCCTACAACAACAACAATAAGAACAACATGGTACAGCACTTATATGTTGTGTTATTTTTTAGCTAATCTGGTCATAAGTCCTCGGAGGCCCCGAGTGGTCTTATGCGCCCATTGTTAACGATCACTGTCATCTCACCTCTGTCTGCGTGGGTTCGAGTTTCGGGCTCGGCCTGTGTGGGGTACGCGAGAAAGCTTGCCAGTAGCTGCTCGTGGGTCGGTGGTTCTTTATGTGGTTTTCCTGGGTTATTCCTCCGTCATTTATACTGGCTGCCATGTATAGCGAATGACTTCTTATGGTTTCCAGTTGTTCTTAAGTGAAAATGATGTCAGCCTGACATCCACTATTGCAACCATGTTGGCCATTATGAAAATCTTATTCTTGATCCTTCTCAGTTTGTACCAAGTCTTTTTCTGAAATTATGTTGGTCCTAAACGAGATGTTGTCAATCTTGCATCCAGTATAGCTGATACGACGGCCAATGTGACAAGTGTTTTATTACTTCGGAAGAATGGATGGCCAGATTCATTTTGGCTTTCGCCAAAATACTTATACTTATGTCTGGTTGGTCGTAGATGAAAATGGTGCAGATCTGATATCCGATATGACTGCCTTTGCGGCCAATTTGAAAGTCATGTTATCATTCTGGAATATCATGGATAGTTTCAGCAATCAGCAGATTAAAAGCGGATATGGTCTTTTCTTATATTCGTTATTTTCGGACAGTATAGCTCCATTCGCATCGAGGAGCCCTTGATTTGACTTCTCCAGAAAATTATCGAACCAGCTTTTACTAAACATAGCATGAGACTTACTGGTATAAATTCCTTTAATGTGTGTTGAAATAATACTGATCTGCTTTTAAATATATGACTGCCATTAAGATAATATAGAATAGCCTTTAGACGAATCCTTCTTAAAAACTGCTTAACTGAATTTTACCGGGGGTGAGGGGTATACAAATTCTGACATGGTGAACTTTTATGTTTTGTATAAAATGATGCTGATTCGCCATCAAATATGGTGACTCCTGCTAACACGTCACAAACCTTGAAACATGTATTCAATACACTGTAGAATTTGAGCAAACTGTATATATATATATATATATATATATATATATATATATATATATATATATATATATATATATATATATATATATATATATATATATATATATATATATATATATATAAGTTTTAACGCCATTATTCAGCACACAATAGGCTATACATGGCAGCCAGTATTATTAGTGCAGGAAAACCCCCAGAAAGAACCACAGACCCACGAGAAGCTACTGGCAAGCTTTCTCACATAACTACATTAGCCGAATCTGAGACTCGAACCCATGCAGGCAGAGGTGAGACAGCAGTGATCCGTAACGGAAAGCGCTTTACACCACTCGGCCACTCTGGGCCCCCTTAATTGCTTGTACTTAGTAAACAAAGCAGTATTTGAATATTATTATTTTATTATTATTTTATCTCTCGGTATGTGTCTGACATATCTAATTGTTGCGCTCTTCTTTATACTTTAGAAATTTCCCTTCATTTGTTTCAGTTCTTCTGATCTTGAAAAATGTTTCAAGGTTTTTTTCTGTTCATTTTAACTGCTGCCATGTTTGCTCGTGTTTCACTTGCTTCCAGTTCACCTTGTTGTCCAACTGAAGTATCTATATTTTTTCCGTGTCATGTTTTTTTTTCTTCATCTTTTTGTATTCATCTACAAAAAAAGCTTTTTCTGGTATAAAGTATCCGGTTGAATTACTTTATTCAGGGAAGGGGGAGGGGGACACCAGAAAAAGGCACCCCACCCCCACTTCGAAAACAAAAATGTTTTTATGTGTTGGTGTGTTCCCACCCCACCCCCGATATGTCGTTGGATATTTTTGTTTTAATTATTTATATTAATTTTTACAAACTATTTTGATTCTAAATTTTGCTTGTTTCCTATATGGTTATTCGTCTGAGTAGGTTTTAATCACATAATCTCGAAATTCCTTCCTTAGTTCCTTTTGTCGTCCTTGGCTAGAGGTCAGTTAGATCCCATGAATGATATTTGTGTTTATTCTATATATATATATATATATATATATATATATATATATATATATATATATATATATATATATATATATTACCTATTTATTTTTATTATTTTTATCCTTTACATATATATATATATATATATATATATATATATATATATATATATATATATATATATATCGTTTCGGTTGACTCGCGTGCTGTTTATTTGTTTATTTGGTACGTGCCATTATGACTATAAACTAATAGTCTACTTCTCAACAACGAAAACATTTATACTTCTAATTCTCAAAAGCTCCTCAACAGTGTTTGACATACTTTTTCAGAAAGGGCCCTGGCATAAAAGGCATTTGAATTTGTACAGAAAATGCCGTTCCTCCTTTACATATGAACCCTGTTAACTTAAAAATTAAAAACGTTTCAACTATTTATGTGCAACTGTTAAATAGAAAATGTTAGCAAAATTGGCCGAACGTATTTTAACTTGAAGTGTAATTTGTTTGTTTGATAGGATTTTTAACGTAGCCTTAACAATTGTTCAGTCATATCGCAACGATGTCTGCGGTGAGCCCGTTTATAGTGGTCTAGCACTGGGGCATCATGTTGCAGACACGTAGCATGATGTCCCACCCAGTCACATTATCCTGACACCAGGCCGACCAGTCCTAACACTATCCTCTGTTAGTAAGCTGTTAGTACTATTTTTGTCTTTGTTGTGACTTGGCCGGGGATCGAACCCACGACCTCCCGCTTCCGCGGCGGACGCTCTAACCACTAGGCCACAAGAGCAGTTGCAAAGTGCTGTTAAACTAATGCATATGATGATTCGCATTTAAATATGACCATTGTTACTTACAATACGGAAACCATGACCGCTTCCTATTTAAAAAAAAAAAAATAAGCCAGACAAAGAAACGATCGACAGAATTTATGCAATATTGACCGAATACATCCCAGTTTAAAGGCCTTACAAATTTGTGCAAGCAATACTGATCTGCCATAAAAGATAACCACAGTTACCAAAAATAACCAAAATATTTAAACGAAAAATTATAAATGACTTATTCTCAACAACAACTGAACAAAGTTTGGATAAATTTGACAGAAAAGTGCCAGCCGTTAAAGGCTTTTGAATAATTATATCTATCCGCAATAAAATCTGCATTCTTTTACTAAACACGAAAACCAATAACCATCTTATTTTCAAACAACTTTACGGGGGCCCCGAGTGGTTTGTCCTGGTTCTTTCTCCACCATTAATACTGGCCGCCATGTATAGCCTATATTGTGCTGAAAAATGGCGTTAAACCATAAAATAAAAAATAAAAAAACAACTTTACTGAATATAATAAACCATATTTTGCAAAAGGTATTATATCTTGTCGATATGATACAAATCACGCAAATCCACCATCAGATATGAATGTCAGTAATAGCAACATAAAACATCGAAACAATTTCATTTATTTAAATTTATAAACAAAAAAAAAAGAAGTTATAACATCAGACCAACCTTGACATAGACGAATGAATGTCTTGATATAAAAGCTTTTCAGCGTTAGACAAATCATGTTGATGTACATCATATATGGGAACAAATATATTTGTTTTACGAATGTCAAATTGGAAACGGTCGTTTTCATGACATGCAGTGAACAGAACTGGACAAGAGTTATTCAACCTCTTGACCTAGTTTTCTGGACCAGCCGCTTTTATATTTGTCTATTAGGTAGATGTCCGGCAGGTGAACGCTGTCGCATCCACGCGGGGCTGTATTTGGGTTTCTTTTTCTTTCAATGAGACATCATTGGTAAAGAATACGTGACTCTATTCATAACATACACACCCAGGTTAAACAGCGATATTTGTTCTGAACATAACAGATATGACTCGTATTGTATTTCTATTTTATTCGGGTACAATGCATTCAGTATTCTGTAAAACGGTGTTTACTTTATGTTTGAGCTCTTTTATTTGTGTTGTGTTAAACAAAGCTGTTTGTCATAATGGTGTAGACGATTGCTTTTTATCGATCGGATTGGGTCTATCGTATGTATTCGGGAGAAGTATTTGTTTACATTTATTATACAAGTGTGTGTTTTTGATGTCGGTTCGTTTACACTTTTTCAACCAGCAAGCTCGTATGACTCACCTGGTTATGTCCTCCATTTTTACAACATGGTGGTATGTAGGATTCACATTGTCAATGGGCACGATTTTACAAACTTCAAGTCCTACCGATCTGGGCAATATCATTCTGATCAGCCATGTAAAGTTAACCGGGCATGAAATCAGATTCGTAGTGGTAGTAAACATGCATTTAAGACAATAGGGCACTGTCGTCACACATTGCATTTAGTTTAGACAGACAGGTTGATAACACGTTTATGGCGGCCACTAAATACAAGTACATATGAAATACCTGCATCATGATTTCAGAGTCGCAGTATGAAGATGATGTGTTTAAGTTAATTGCCAATAAGATTTATTTCAGCTCGTAATGGTTACAGGTGTGTGTGTGTGTGTGTGTGTGTGTGTGTGTGTGTGTGATCTACTTTGTCTTGGATTAGTTAACGTTGTTTTTTTTTCAAATGTGAGTTTTTGGGTCAAACTTCCTATACCTATTGAACATATTCGCGTTATGCCCATCAAATAGCAAAAAGTTAATTTTTATATGATTACAGTATATAACAGTCGCCAGCGCTGGGCGGCAGTGACCTACTTCCCATCTTGTATTCCATATCACTTAAAAATCATGGCTTGATCCTTGTCCTACAAGTATGTATGTATGTATGTATGTATGTATTTATGTATGTATGTATGTATGTATGTATGTATGTATGTATGTATGTATGTATGTATGTATGTATGTATGTATGTAGATTTATATATATTTGGAGGTACACCGGTTTTATTGATACCGCCAGAAGCAAAGTACTTAAGTAAGCATATATAATTTATCTTTTTCACTTTCTATAAAACATTATTATACTTGGTGTGGCTGGAATACGTTGGTAGAAAGATTAAACCGTTATTATGTGAACTTTTACAGTAAATTGCAACAGTAACTAAATCTAAAGTAACTTATTGCGTTGCTAAGTGAAAATTCTCTTTTATTTATTCTTTAACTTAGTGTGAGAGGATGCGTATGGCAAGTATTCGCTTAAATATAAATATACATTTAAACAACATAAAATTTAAAATAGTTATTTACTTTTATAACATTATATCGATAGATTATATTTATATGATGAAAGTTGCACCCGAGAAACTAAAATGTTTATCACGTATACAAAGTTTATCCTCTGTGTCATCGCTAATATTTGGACCATGGTTCATCATTCGTAAATTCTAAGTAGAAGGGTAGTACTAGGTTCGATGAATTATGGCCAACCAGTTATCACTGTAAAACGTTTTATTTAATGACTACATTATTTATTCATGATGTATTTGGGACGTTCTTGCCGTTTATTTAAAATGTTCTTATCTTGAAAGGAACAATATAAATTATGGACGAACGAACCATACTTAGAACCACAGATTGATATGTGTTGAGAGCTGCTATGAAGCAAGAAAGCAACCAACCAACATCATATTGATAATTAGAAGTTTGTTTATGAAACCATACTCAAAAACCGCTTTCCAGTGTCCATTGTATATTTTATCCATTTCAGCCAACGGTTCTTTGAAGTCCATGGAGGAAACTGTACTTCAAAATGGGCGCAGGCATTAATAATTTTGTTACAAACATTTGCCGATGCTGATTGAAGTAGTTACCTTGGATCATATAGCAACAAAATTACTCGGTTACTTCCCTTCGGTCATTTTTTAAGAAGCTGACCCACTTGAACGCCATCCTTGGAATTGATTCCATTATTTGGTATGAATGTTCCTACTAATATATAACTCACTTTGTAGTTCTGAACGTTTACTTATGAGCACACACACACACACACACAAAATGCTGTATAGCACTTGGGAAGGAGTTGTTCTCATATCAGGGACAGTCCCATATAAACCAAATAGGGGATGATAGCGGAACGTAGGCAAAAGGTATGTAAAACAAAATTTGTGATGGGGACTGTAAGCTTATGCAATTTTTGAAACCATTTTCAGGACATAATTTATAATCATCTAACTGTAAATTAACTTTTCTTAGGTAAACTTTCGGTGCAATCCGAATTTTGCAAGGCGTTCCGAATATTGCAAGGCAGAGTTTCTAGGTAAATATGTAATTAGGTTGCTACTTATCTGCCACGGACTGACAACACGTACGTAGTTTTATTGTAGACGTTGTTGAGGATATACGAACTAATAATAAACGATTGCTTTGTTTTTGTTGGTGGTGCGTTTTGGTTTTATTTCCTTGTTTATTTGATTTATTGGGGTTTTTTCATGTGGAAAAATAGTTTATAGCTGTGGTGTAGTGCTAAGTAAAGAAGTGAGAGAACATGCTACACAGATGGCGGGGGGGGGGGGGGGAGGGGAAGGAGAGGGAACAATGACGAGCGCAAATAAATAAGGGAATGCGCCCAAAAAGGTAAGGGAACGTCGTTCCCACCAGTCTTACAACATTTCATCTAGCTAATTGAATTTAACATTAAGTCTCACTGGATAGTTTCGTATTTTGACCCCCCCCCCCCGATTTTTAAGGTATGATCCCAATTATCACAATCCTGGCATTTATAAATCCACAGTCCACACATACGTTAAATCTGTAATGTGGTTTACATTTACTTTGAGTTAGGCTTGGAAATGGGTTGACTTGTTGGTGACTGCCTGTTACAGTTAGACTAGCATTGGAGATCAAATGCGTAATTTGGGCTGCATAAGGAATCACATCACAATTAGTATTGCCAGTTCAATACCCACGAATGTAGTTCTAGTCTATTATTAGAACTTTTTCCTCTCTCATTTTGGTGGTGATAACCGAGTTATATTGATGCATTTTTGGTAGGGATTTAAAGGTAATTGAACCCCTGACAAGAACTTCACCGTGAAGTCACTTGTTTAAAAATTCATTTAATTAATTACATTTTTAAGTTTGAGTTGCCTTTTTACATTTTTAATTAGTAATTTGTTAGATTTCCAGCCTTTTTTTTTTTTTTGCTGCTTAAGATCAAATCAAAGGATTAACGATACCGAATATGTAGCTTTATCAAATTCCAAAGAACCAAACATAACTGAAAATGGCTGACAACATGATCAAAGTTCAAACAGTCCACAAAAGCCAAACTACTGAAAGGTCGCACATACTGAACATATAAGTGGTGGCGTGGTTCCTTTAAGCAACATATTCGTTTAATTTTCTTCATAGATTTCAACATATTGTTGTACAACATCATGAATTTAGAAATCACCGATGAAAACCAGCACAACGCAAGAACCTGAACAAAGTTCATTTCTCCCTGAAAAAGAAGAAAAAAAACATCATCAGTTTGTTTGCAGTGCAAGCATTGCTTAAGACGAGCATTGAGTATGTGCTGACGTTTTAGAATACTTTTCGCTATACACATACATTTTTTTAAACAAACTAAAATTTAAAAGGTTACAAATTCTGTAATCTAAATTTAAAGTTGTTCAATATATCAATTGATCTTCGATCAACAATAGATAATGAAGACATTAATAGATGATTTCAAACAGAGCTACTGTTTTTTTTTATGTTAAAACAGCATTTACCGTCAGCGGCGTCGCTAGGGTTGGTGTCACCCAGTGCGGTAAACTCATGGTGTCACCCCTCCAGACTTCCACCATGGATTTTTTTCTTCTTAAAATAAGTCAACAGTATAAAAATGACATAAACAAAAAAAATTAATTGAAGGTCAGAAGGTAAAAGTATTTAAGAACTGTAACAACGTTAAGTTATAGTTATTTTTACATTAAACTTACTTTACCGAGCAGTGTGTGCTCTGTAAAATTTTCAGTTTTTCATTTTGGTGTCACCCCTCTGAGATGGTGTCACCCCCCGCACCCCCCTAGCGACGCCACTGTTTACAGTTATTTTTCGCACATTAGTAGTGAGAACTATTTCAAAGACTTTCATTGATAATTCGTAAACAGAGTTTAAAGAAATAAAAATAATAATAATTGCCATCAGACTGACATGAAAACCAAGTAACAGCTATATAAAAAATCAAGAGTTAATTTTGATCATCAAAGAATACAATATAAACAAAGAGATGTTTGTAAAAAGAGAAAGAAAACGATATATAATAAAAACCATGGTAACGATCATAATCTTGTATGATATATAAATAGTGTGCATCCATTGTAAATCAAGATATTAAAGTCAGTGGTCAATCTAAAAAACGAAATCTTTAATAAGTCAATTTGATAACATACATGAAACACTACTTATTCTTATTCCATTACATAACATATATCTTGTTGCTGTTCATACACTAATTCCGTCCAACTCACAAGCAATATTTCTTTGGACAAGAATGATTAAATAATACAAGGCCGTAAAATGTCTACAAAGAGGGGATAACTTTTAATATGAATACAACAAAGAGGGGATAACTTTTAATATGAATACAACAAAGAGGGGATAACTTTTAATATGAATACAACAAAGAGGGGATAACTTTTAATATGAATACAACAAAGAGGGGATAACTTTTTTATATGAATACAGTTTCAAGGTTGACAGTTTAAAATTTAAATTCTCAAAACAGGGCAAAATTTGCACATGATATGTTAGAAACTACATGTAAAAAGTGACAGGATTCAAAGTCAGAACACTATATACGTGTATTTATTAGATCTAAATATTGTCAGATTTTGACCTAAAACTTGTATATATTTATTCCACAATAGCGATAACAGCTAAGCATACTTTAGTAGTTATTTGTTCTTGCGTTTACCATATAAATATGTTCCAACGGTAATTTTGTTTAACACTGTGTTAATAGCGATTACAAAATACAAAGGCGTGTAAATGAAAGATTCAATATGAGTATCAGAGATGAAGATGGAAACGTCTATCGTATAATCGTCGTTGTTCTTCTTTGTATCATACGTCATAGACTAACCATTTGGATAGTTCTAACAAAGTAAGCCTCAACTTTAGTACATTTTCAGAACGACCATATGGATCCTTTTTACAGTAGACATGCTTATTTTTATCTGTATCAAATTTTATGTTTTCTATGGTGTTTTAAATCTATTCCCAGCATAGAGAGTTCTTCATTAATTTCAACAACTCCTTCTCTCGAACTAACTTGCTGCCTTTTATCGCAAACCAGTGTAGCTGTAAAGCAAGACAACTCTGTGTATCGTTTTAGTTTAAAACGAAGCTTGACGTTGTTGTAATGTATTACAAATATTTTCTTTATTTCTCAACATGCACAACAGTTTTTTATAGTAAGCTTTGTTCCGTTGCAATCGTCTGGAAAAAATGTCCATGAATCAGGAAGTTATATATATAACCATTGCCATAAAAAGAAAAAAAAAGAATCGAGCATCTCTTATTTTGTCGATATTTTCATCATTATCTCATCATCTTTCATCATCACCCAACGTTATTTATTCTCGTGTTTGGCTCATGGTTCATGCTACTTATGCTCGTATCTACGAACATAATTGACGACCTTGACCTTGAGTTGACGCACTGTCAATTTGTAATATTAACACCTTAATTTGAGCAATATTCGTTATTGGCTTTGCGTGTATCTCGCATTATGTGAATTTCACAACGAATTCCAACCCCGATAGCCAAATACATGTCGTAGTCTGTTACAGTACTCTATTTTTAAATTAGCATCAGGCGCTAAACTGACGGTTTCTGTCTTACAGTTTGAGATACATTTCTAGATTCTTTAAATAAGTAACAACTTTTCTGTAGAAGGCATTGACATTTCATTAAATCTATGGGATCTATTGAACTATGCATATGGTTACGTGCAATTTCGCCGACCCAAATTCTTGTAATAACACAAATAACTTTAATTTCCTAGCCAACTGCTCTAGGAATGGGTCGACAACTATATAGAAATTTAATCGCTTTTTCTACAGTCATTTAATTACAATCATCGATGAAATTGTTAACATTTAAATTCTTGATGAAGTAAATATATTGATCATAGTTTGGATCTTGATTCAAATCATTACTTTACAAAACGTCATTTTAAATGGATGTCGTACACAAAAAGTCTGTAAATGAACAAAGGATTAAATGTTAAATTACACTGAGCAGGATATATATATATATATATATATATATATATATATATATATATATATATATATATATATATATATATATATATATATATATATATATATATATATATATATATATATCATCTTTGTGAACAGTGCCAGTGTTTAATTCGTCGTATGCTATTATTGTAATTCCACAAAACGTGCAGTAAAATACCAATATGCAATCAGTGTCTCTGCGAACAATTATCCTGTAATATTTAATACTTTATTACTTAGGTATTTTAAACCCTGATAAAATCTACTAAAATCTTTGCCTTATCCAGTTCTGTTTCTACCTCGAAGTTCAGCATACATGCTATTGATGAGACACACTATGTCGGTTTTGTGCAGTGATGAAAATCACGTTAAGCTACATACGAAGCTTGTACTTTATGCCGGCCATTTCTAAAACTTCACTATTGATCCATGTTCATGCATCATATCGATTTAATTATCTACCGTTTAACAATCTTTAGAGATTTGATATTATTTCTGATGCATTGACAACATTCAATATATTTTTATTTTATTTGTATCCGAAGTGTCTATTTTCGGGGATGATAACAATATGAAATGGGTCATTTACTCCAGCACACAGGTGCTCGCACTTGTCCCAAGATGAAAAATTCGCAAAATTCGCACGTTTTGGAAGCCGTAACTTCAGTTTGGTACAACGTAGAAAAGTCAATGATGGCTTGATGAATAGAAACATATCTCAGGAGTAAAACAAGCCATAGAGAATGGTCGTGTGCTTTTAAATACGGAAATAGCAGAATGAAATCGAGGGTCATAGGTGGAACCAATTATTTGGAAGTTA